>JAKSZT010054334.1:3472097-3687828 GCA_026826555.1 Tolypeutes matacus
TATCTATCTATCTATCTATCTATCTATCTATCTATCTATCTATCTATTTATCTATCTATGTTAATTATTATTTGCCATAGCAATCTGTTTCAATGAATTATCCGATGGAAAAGAAAAATACACCAAAGTAATGCTCTAGAATATTAAATGTGGTTGTGTTTATGTTATTGAAAAACGGAAACTAACCTAAATATCAATCAGTGGAGAATTAGTACCGAAATGGTTCATGCAAGGTATCAACTACCAAGCAGCCCTTAAAAGCAATAATTAAGTTTCAGCTTTGTGAACATGGAAAAATTCCCAAAGTATATTATTAAATGATAAAAAAGCAAACCGAAAATCAGAATGTATACTGTCAAGGCAGGAGTGTGGACAGGTGGCAAGTAGTCTTTCTCTCAGAGGCCCCATATCTTTGGGATAGAACCTGTCCCTAAGCCACAGCCCAGTCACTCTTCTCTCTCTTTTCAAGGGCATCTGAATGGTTATTTTCCACAGTAGCACAGTTCATGCTATACACACTGCCATCATAATGGTGACTATTGACTATATAGAATAAAAAGGACTTAAACAGAAAACATATCCATATATATTAAAGGAAAATATAAAGTTGTTATGATTTACTGTAAAATCTATTTGGCATAAATTAAAGATGTTTTTATGATTTTTATTCCAAGTTAAGGCTTTTTGTTTTCCTTTCTGTATGTACCAAAATGTGGCACATTTTACTCTTCCATGTTAAATTTTAAAAGGCTGAAAAATGGTTGCATGTTAAGCCTTTCCATGTGAGTATTATCTATTAAAATGTATCATTATTTATAGAAATGAAAAAAAATCAGTTTTCTAGTACCTAGGTTTTTATAATTTTATAGAAGGAAATATGGCCATTTACTCATGTCACCAGGCTGGCAAAGGAAAGTCCTGTATGGTTCTCTTTTATCTTCAGTAAACCAGACAAATGGTAGGAGGAGATATTGAAAACATGTGTTTTCAAAGATTTTTAAAAGTGTTTACAAGGGTTTGATTTTCTCTCTACAGTTAACTGGCTTTAAATAATATTTTAACAATACTAATATATTTTTAAACCCCTAAGGTCAGTCTTAATTTTATATGGCTATCTGTTGCCATCTTCATTGTGGGCAACAATATTAAATTTGATACATAGTTTCTATATTCATCATGTCCAATATCACATTTTTGTTATTGCATATAGAAGTTAAACAAGTCTACATCAATTCTGTATTTCAAACAGGCCTTCCATTTACCCATAATTAAGACAAGTGAGTTTTCTGACTGCTCTCTGGATAATTAGATGCTCATGCTGTAGATGGTTCTGTTAGTCAAGAGACATTTAACAGAAGTATCTACAAGAATTGCCTTTTAGCTGCATTGTGCAATTTCTGGATGGCTGCCAAAGGAATTATAGTCCCTCTGTTAACTATTTGTTCAGTGACACTAAAAGAGCTACAGCAACTCTCTTAGCTTTGTGTTTTCTACTCCACAAGAAAGAAGAGAGTATAATGTGTATATAGTAAATGTTGATTTACATCAAAGCAAATGATTTTTAAAAGATAACTTCCTCCCACATTAGAGGAAATATAGAAAAGAAGAGAAAAGGAGTGTTAACAATTAAGAACTTTGTTTTCCTCCCAATTACATAGTAACGAGTATGAATGACACACCTCTGTTACTGCAGATTTTGCCATCTGGAGATGTGCATCTTCGCTTGCTTTCCCAGGGGGTGATGTCGCACTGGAATTCGCATTTATCTCCATGCCAACCAGCCTCGCAGTAACAGTTTCCACAGTAACACTTTCCATGGCCTTTACCCAAAATGAATTTTATACAGTGAGGAAAAAAAGCAACTTTTAAAAGCAAAATTAACTTTCTATCTCTTTATGATCATTTGTGCCTTTTGAAATAACATAACCGCCCCACATTCCTTGCTTAAAACAATCACATTATGTAGTTTGCCCTCCCCAAAACACCATAGTTGAGTCTATACCTACATATGTATACACATAAGGAAAGCCCAAAGTGTCCTTTCACTTGTCCTAGCCACACAATTCATTAAAACAAAAGTATTATAAAAGAAATGATATGAACAACTGTGAGACTGTACTACTTTGCAAGCTCAAATGCATGCATCAAACTCAAATGTAAGCAAGACTTTCACTCTAAGGGCATTTCCTGCATTAGTTATTAAAACAATTTGTTTGAAATCAACTATTGGGAATCCAATGATGTATATTTACTTTGATGCACATTATTAATGACTGAAGCATTTTTGAAACCAGAGGACATATTTCATGTTTTTATTCAACTGTGTCCCACAAGCTGTTGTGTTCCACCACGTGGAAAAGAGGTGTCAGCCAAATCAATATTTGGTGCTCACCATGTGGACCCTTGGTCTCACAATCAAATTCTCATCCTATCTGTCAAGGAGTGCCCCACAATTTTGTCTCCAGGTAGTACCACATCCTTTCACTTCCACCTCTGTGTACCCATTACCATGCTCTTTCACATTCGTTCTCAGCAATCTGCAATGAATAATCAGTTCATTACTTCCTGCATCCATGTCTAGCAAACCTTCGACAAATTCCCAGAAGATAACAATTCTATTTACCTCAAATTTTACTCCTCCTACCCTCTCTTGTTGGTAGTTATACCACCCAGGCATAAATGTATGCCCCTGTTTTTTAAAATATAATGGAGGCCAAGATTACACTGAATTTTAATTGTAGTCTATTCTTTGTGTCTATGCCTAAAGTCTTTGTTCTTCTCTCTTCTCTTGCAGAGGATTCATAGGAAACTGACTGTGAGGCTGTGTTTCATTTTAAACACTATGGCATCTCTGGCCAATGGCAAGAGTATCAGTGGGCCTATGAAAGCTACAAAAGAAGCAGGAAATACAAGAGAATATTCTGTCTCCTATGCTATTCTTGTCCTTCAGATGAGATTTCCTTTAAGCAGACATACATCAGATAAAGAAGGAGGGAGAGAAGAAGGGAGAAGGAGATAGATATACAGAGAAAGAAAGAGACAGAGACTAGGCCAACAATGTCATGTTTTCTGTCTAAATGAGCCTAATCAGGATACCCACAGAAAATCTCTCCTTATCTTAATAGATAGTAAATATTTCTATAAGAAAACTGAAATTTTAGTTTGTTCACTTAAGTATAAAAGTTGTCAAATGGTTTCATCAATAATAAAAATACAGTATCTATATATTTTACTTATGAAATGAAAAATATCTCTACATGCACACAGAACAAAACCATATCCCAGTGTTATATCCCAAGTCTCAGGACCATGAGGATTACACTAAAATAAAACTAAGGCAACTATATACTAAAATCTTTTCCTAGGAATCAGGATTTGAAAGACTTGATCACTTTGTTAGACTGTGGAATATATTTCCTCTGTAATATCAGTAAAGTTATACCTAACTAAAAGTGCTACATACATAAGGATTACAACGATATTAACAAATGACCATCAATTTTCACTCCTTGCATCCAAAGTATTTGTATGTTTATGAAACTAATCAGTATTGGGTGGGGGGGAAGGTTTTTACTAAGAAAACATTGACATAAAGGTGAATAAGGAAATAAAAATTACATAAAGCTACATTTGTATAACAGATATGGAAAATTAAACAGTTATTCAAATGACTCAAATGAAAATTTTGTAACAGGACACATCTGGATAATTGAGATAAAGTATAAGCTTTGGGACAATGCATATTCCAAACAGTAAATATAATTCTTTGCTTTGTGTAAACAGATGGACTGTAGAATAATCTCACAACACATTTGTTTCATGTTAATAACATATATTATAAATATCTACAATCCCAGGCAATGTCAGCCCCAGAGGATGTTTCTGAAGTGCTGGTATACTCTATTAAAGACTTGTACCATGAAATTGCCTAAGCCACTAACAAATGGAAATAACAAGTGGAAAGGTGGAGAGTGAAACATTTCCTGTTGTGTTCTTTTGAATTAAATTTTTATATTTACACATGCAAATAGACTTTGTTTTGGTTGTGTGTTGGCCCTAAAGTACTATCTTTTTTTTATCTGTAGTAATCATCAATGAAACACCAAGAGGACAAACACACAATTTTTTATGTGAATTTATCTAATTGTTCTAATTATTTTGGGCTGATCCCTTTAGGAGAGTCGTCTGGGCAGCAGCAGCTTGCTTAGGTCACTGGCTTGAACATGAATAGGATTTTTTTTGTTTTGTTTTTTTGTTTGGTTGGTTGTTTTTTGTTTGTTTGTTTTTGCTGGTGGGTTGGGCAATAGCAAGGAAACCAGGGAAAAAGGAAAATTCAGGCCTGAAATGAGAGTGTCTGGATGACCAAAGGATCCAAACCTACAGAATTATGAAAACAGAGACAAGCTTGTCTTATGTTAGTGGCACTTTGTCTAGGGATCTCTCATTCCTCCTGACTCCATTTGTCCCCAATATTTCCAGGCAAAATACTCTTCTGAAACCACCCATTCCAATGTAGGTCAGGATTCCATGAACTGGAGTCCTACCAAAGGGGAAGTGAAATAAGCAATTGCTAATTGGTAGAGAGATACACACAAAGGTGGCATTTAGTGTCCAACAATAGTGCAGAAGAATTTACCTAAAGAAAGTGACTGTCTCCACTCTCCAATTTCCTTTTTTCTGTGCCAGCCAAGCCTTCTCATTGAAACTCTGGGAGGAGGCTTGCAGAGCTAAGGAAGCAGAAGGGAAGGCAATCACTGGGTAAAGAGGGGTTTTTCTCAGGGGCGCATTACAAACTACAGGGCATTGATGTTCTTCTGAGTGGTGAGGGGGTCAGGAGCAGTCTTTGGGGTCAGGCAGACACAGGTCTAAATATCAGCTTCATAAGTAACTGGTAGAATGACCCTGGTGATTAATTTAATTTAATCAAGTCCCATTTTCCACATCTGTCTGGTGGATAAAATAATTCTCGCCCTAGGGAGATGTTGTGAGACTTAACATAATGGATGTGAAGTACTTCTTGCAGCACTTACACTAACAAGCATGCAATAAGTGGTACAACAGAAAAATGGGTTGAACGATGGTGATAAGCAGAAAATGTCAGGAAAAATGGTATCTAAGTATGGGGCTAAATTCTAGGCTAACAATAATATTGGCCCTGGATGCTCCAAAGAGGACATGAGATTAGGCACTATCTAAAGGTTTATAGTTTAGAACTGGGAAAGAGAATGAAGTGAGAACATGGAATTGAGAGATTAGGAGAAAAGAGACGAAATTTAAGCAGCCAAGGTGAGCAGGGAAGATGGAGTCTCACCTGGACCATAGCAGAGCTGTGCAGTTAGTTGCTCTGCTACCCTGGTTATCTGATTCTCCTCTGGGGATAATCTGATTTTGCATTTAAAAAGTACCAGTCTCCTCTGAATGCCCTAGTCTAACACTCCTTGTGACATGTTTTCCAGGTAAACACAGGTTCAGTCTAACTTAATAAACCTAGAGCAGCATTTTTATAGAGATAAGAGTACAATGGAACAGGTAAAACACCAGGTGGCATTATTATAATGTCTGAAAAGGAAATATACATACCTCCACATATTTCTTCTGTTTCATCATCTATGCATTCTCTGTCATCACACTCACAAAATTTACCATAAATGAGTCCATTTCCATCTGAATTATCACATTTACACCTGCCACAGTGACATGTGCCTAAACCATTAAAACAAAGGAAAGATTTTTGGTTATAAGTATATAAATTATAATTAATGATTTTGATCCCATCTCTTTCAAGAGGGTAAATAATTCAAAATCAAGAAATTTAATATTCCAATTATGTGTGTCTATGGGTATGATGAGATAGAGAAGAAGAAATTTTTTCTTGATAATATCATATTTTAAAGTAGAGCTATTGTTACTTACCTTGCATAGTTTTAAGATTACAAATTTGACCTCCTCAAATGCAGAGCTACTTTATATGTCTATTCAACCAATGCATAAATGACTACCTTCTGATAACACTTGGGCCTGAAGTGAACTAAAGCAGAAAATTCTATGCTTTGGCAAGGGCAATAACCTTATTATCTTCCTGAAAGATACTTATTCAATGGTCTACACACTACTGGGCATACTATTTATATAATAAACATTTGTGGAATTAATTCATTAACAAATGTATGAATGAAATATTTAAATGCTCCCTGTGAATTTCATGTGCCTGAGACACATCATCCCCCTAGAGTGATTTCATTGACAGCAAGATAGCATTCAAACACTATTGAGAGGTGGAATGTCCCCTGGAAGAACTTTAAAACTTATTTTTCAAGTTTAAATCAATCATCGCAGCAACGAACTTACATTAATTGAGACTTTATCACTCGTTGAACTCTGTAGGCTTTCATCCTGCTCTCAGGGGTTTATATGACTAAAAACCAATGTGGTAAAATAAGTGGAGAAGTGCAATGTGTTTGCAGAATCATGGCAAGGGGAGTCAACTGAGATCTGAATGTCAAACATTAAGTCCCTGAGGAAATTACTTTTAAGCTCAGAACTGAAAGCCAAAGCAGGGTGGGGAAAGGTAAGTAAAGTGAGATGACAACAGCAAAGGCTGTTATGAAAGAGAAAAATAAGAGAAAAGAAATGTAGCAGGGTTGGATTACAGAAAATGACATGGGAAGTGGCATGAAATGAGGTTACATAAGGCAATTAAAACTATAGTTCATGCAGACCTTGTAGGTCTTGTTAAAGATTTCCATCTCTGACCCAAGAAGTTTGAGAAGTCACAGAAATGTTTTAGCCAAGAAGTCACATGATGAGATATGCATTTTTACAGGATTACTCTGGTTGCCAGAAGGACAAAGAACGGCAATGGGGTAAAAACAAATATGTGGAAATGAGTTAAGAGGCTATTAAATTTGTCTGCAGGAATGAACATAGAGGTAGAACCAACGTGACGTTAGTCAGTTTAGAAAGAGGCACATACACTTGGGGGATATTCTCAGGAGATGAAATCAACAATACTGGATGGCTGATTGAGTGTGAGGAGTAAAGGGTAGGGAGGAACCAAAGTTGGTAGGAAGTTTTGAATTGAGTGGCTGCTGGATAGTGGAAATTTTGTATGTGCTATGCTGGAAAGAGCATGAACTTCGGACTAAGATAAACTTGTAGTTGAATCCAGGTTTTAACCTTCACTAGCTATAGGTTTTGAGCTCATTACTTATATCTCTAATTCTCAGATTCTTTACTTACAAATAATAATATCTACTTCATAAAGCTGTGAAGACTAAGTGATAAATATATCACCCAGTAATCTATCTAAAAACTACTGTGTCTAGTACATTGCAGGCTTTCAAAAAAATATTAGCTTCTTCCACTTTTCCTATTAAGATACTGATTATACCCATCATATTCCCAAATATTATCTCCAAATTCACCTCATATTTATGAATCTTGACAATGTCCTTATTTTCATACACTCTGCATGAATCTGTTACCCAGGCCATTTGCAAATTGCTATTCTCTCTCACTGTCCATAAAAATATCGATATTTTCAGAATTTGAATTTTTCTACCTTGGGAATACTTGTGTGAATTTTCCTTTTGTTAAATACGTCATAGCGTGAGCTTTTTCCTGAAAACTATCTCAATTGATAAAAGTTTGCTTGAAATCTAATGCTATAATCCATGATATTGCCTCAACTTATTTTTTCTCTAATCATCACCCTTTTTCCATTTTCACATTTTTTAATTTTTCCTTCAAACTACCCACATACCACATATGAATATTGTTGTTGATAAAGCACTAAATGCTATAGGAGACAATAAGTTAAGTAAAATTAAGTAAATCATAAACCAGGAGGAAAGAGAAGAAAGGGAAAGATGCTAACTAATTTAGATAGATAGATATAATTTAAATATATAAATGCATTTATGTGTGTGTCTGTGTATAGATAGACAGACAGAAAAAAACAGATGATGCAAAGACATTTGCAACAGGTTTGTGACAAGTGCTTTATAGAAAGTAGAAACTTCTTTCTGGCTCTGTGGAAGAGGAATGGTGTAATGAAGGAGTAAACTCTTAAGTTGGCACTTGATTTATGGGTAGGATTCCAGCATAAAGAGCTAGAGAAAAGGCTTTTGGTGTCAAGGAAAGAGCTTGGGCCAAGGAATAAAGATGGAACATTGAAGAACTGTGAAGAGTCTGGCTTTAAGGGAGAAAAGACTAGGTTGAGGTCAGACAGTAGGGGATCAAGAATATTGGTTAAGGATCTTAGATTCTCTCTATTAGAATCCCAGGAGCAGGTGCAAAATGGTTAAGGCTGGGTGTGTAGTGGTTGTTTTCAGGAAAATTGGGAAGGAACAGCCTCTGTCTCTGAATTCTACAACTTCTCACTGACATCCCCTGCAGTCAGACTTCTTCCCATTCACGCATCTGAACCATTCCTGGCTTATGAGGGAAGTTTATCAACAGCTCAGAGACTTCCTGTTTCACTCATCAAGTAGAATTCACAACTGAGCCTCCCAGCAATGGCATATGGAAGCCCAGGCAAAAGTGTCAGACTCCAGTGTTCATACTGACTCAGACTGCTTCTCTCTCTTGGTTGCCAGTTAACTCAGATTCTAGGATTGGTCTTCTTTCCTTCTACTTTTTTATAGCTCTGATCTTTCATATTGCCTAATATAACTGTATTTCTCTAGGATGATTTTCCTGACTTGAACACCAGCCTACACCCCTGCATAATGGTGATTGAGTCTCACCTTGCACTGCACACTGTGTATCACCTTCCTGAGTTCCCTACAGAGTTAACTTCTGGAATCCTTTAGTCCCCAGCTCCATCTCATCCTGCTCTTCAGTCTTATTTTCGAACCCATTTGCCTCCTCTTCCCCTTCTGCTCCAAGCTGCTTCCAGAAGGCCATATTGTGATAAGAAGGGGAAAGATTAGAAGAGAAAATGCATCGGCTAATGTAATATTGAAGAGTGGTCTGGAACTAGGTTGGTGGCAATAGAAATGGAAAGAAAAGCCAGTAAGAAAGATATTGTCAAAGTTGAATTTAAAGGTTTAGATATTGAGAAAAGACTAAAGGAGCAAGAAAAAATTAAATATAACACTGAGTATGAATTGACCTTTGCCCCAGAACTTCTAGTAATTTCACTCTGAAGATACATACCTCTAACAATATGAAAATACATATGCACCAGTCCATTCATCACATCATTAATTGTAATTTCAAGATATTAGAAATTACCTAAATGTCTAAGCATAGGCAACTGATTAAATAAATTATGTTACATGCATGCAATTGAGTAAAAGGCATCTGAAAAAAAGAATGGGGAAGACTTCTATGAATTGATATTGGGGAGTGAATTAAAAGATATTGTTCATTAGCAAAAGCAGAGTGCAAAAGAACAAATATAGAATGCTTCCTTTTGTAAAGGAAAAAAATGAAAAGTTAAGATACATTATTTATTTATCTTTACAAAAGGAAATACATACACAGAAAGCGCCGATTGCCTACAAAGTGTGAGAGGAAGCAAGATACAAAGTACAAGGAAGAGAGTATTAAAACTCTGAGTATTTTTTGCATAACTTTGACTTTCAGAAGCATGTCAATGTCTACATATTATAAATAAAAACAAATCAATGAGAATTGGAAGAAGAAAAAAATGGCCCAAATCTGGAAACAATTTGAAACAAATAAGATCAATTGTATTTCAAATGAGTACCATTATGTGGTAGTTTAGAGCTGTATAAACCCCAGAAAAATATGATCTTAAACTTAATCCATTCCTGTGTGTGTGAAGCCATTGGAAGTAGGACTTTTTGATGGGTTACTTCAATTAAGGTGTGGTCCACCTCAATCCAGATGAGTTCTAATCCTATTACTAGAGTCCTTCATATATACACAGAATGAAATTCGGACAGACAGAGAGAAACAAAGCCACAGGAAGCAAGAAGGTGAAATTCAACAGAACCCAGAAGAGAATTGAGAGGCCAGGATAGGTCACTAATCACTATGCGCATTGCCAAGTGACAGAGGAGCTAAGGACAAAGGATCGCTGGCAGCCAATGCATTCTTTCCAAAGAACACCAGTCTTCGGAAAGAATGCATTGCTTTGATGATGCCTTGATTTAGAATTTTTTCTAGACTCCAAACCTTCAGCAAATAAATTCCCATAGTTGAAGCCAACACATTGCTTGGTATTTTACTTGGTCAGCCAAAGAAACTAAAACACATTATCACACTAAAAAGGGGGAAATAAAGATATCAAAGTGATTTATGAATACAATATTTGACTCTCTACCCCAATCTTAGACATGATTGGGGTGATGTGAATGTAAGGGGAGATTGCCAAAAAATCCTGATCTTTTGGGGTAGATTTGTTTTGTATTCTTGTGTGAAGAGAAATTTTATAAACAATTTTAGATGAAGTATAATAAGATTGAGCAAATGAGAAAATGTGAGAGTGTTGTTGGAAGCCAGAGTTCTCACTGTGAAAATGAGACATAAAAATACAGAACAAGGGAAGCAACAAAAGATCCTGTGGAGTTGAACTGGAATTGAATGTACTGGTGTGAATTCATGATTTTTCAAATATGTATATGCATGTGTAAGCATATGCATATATAGGCATATGTGTGTGTATGTGTGTGTGCACATATATATGCATGGATATATTTACTAGCCCATTCTCAGAAGCAAATACATCCCAGTAGAAAAAAAGCATCCCTAACATGCACAATTTTTATTCTATCATTCTTCATAAGAGGAACAAGGGCTCTTTGGAGAAATGGCTGATTCCAAAACTAGGAAAGGACAAGAACAATATGAACCTAGAATACCTTGTTATGCCAGAAAGTAAGGAGTTGCTAAAAAAAATTATGAAAGCATGTCACAAAGACATAGAAGATTAAAGGGACTCCATTGGCTAAATCTGGGATAATCTGAGCACCTAAATAATAAGTACAATAATTAATAATAAATGTTTCAAAAATTGATATTGTGATTCCATTCTGATCATAAATCTCTAAACAAACTAAATATCAAATAAATGGATATGAGAGAGGACACTTCTGGTAAAATGTCACATGCAAAAAAAAAACCTGATAAACATGTATGGAAGGAATGTTGGAGTTTGGAAATCAGTTTTTCAATCAGCATTTTAAACAATCAGGACAATCATCAAGGATGGTAACTCTAGAGGAAATTTAGATGAGGAGTGGCTATAGGTATGGTTTACAGTATTTCCCCACAGAATGCTCATTTCTTAAAAGGGTAAGAGCAGTAATTATATGTTGAGGAAAAAGAAGCAGGTGATCAGATTGAACTTTACAAATGAGAAGCAGATGGCCACAGCATTATCTATCTAGTAATTCAGCTAGAAATGCATAATATGAATCTAATCATGAAGAGACATTAGGCAAACCCAAAATGAGGAGCATTCTATTTTTTAACAAAGATAGGGGACTATTTTCTCAAAAGTGCTCATATTACAAAGCCATAGTCTATGGACACAGTCCAGATGAAAAGAGGCTAAAGAGACGTGACATGTAAATATAACACTGTCCCTAGACTGGATCCTTTACAGAGAAAAAAGAATATGCACTAAAGGATATTATTGGGTCAATTGAAAAGATCAGAATACAGATGGTAGATTACATAGAAGTACTGTATAAATGTTAAAAAAATCTATCATCTATTGAAATAATTCAGTAAAACTTTTCCTTTAAATTATGCTAATGTGGCAAATTGCATGTTTAAATTCCTTAATGTTGAAATATTTGGATTCCTAGACTAAATATTTTTTGGTTATTATCTTTTCATTAAAAAAAAAAACAAGACACCTGAATTGATTTGCAAATCAACCAATCAATCAATCCCCCAAAACAGGAAACAAAGAAACAACCAAAGCAGAATTAAGTCTTATTTCTGAAAGAAGTTTGAAAATAATGATATTTTTTTAAGTTAAAAGAGGCTAGATGGTGTGTGTGTGTGTGTGTGTGTTAGTGGGGTGGGTGTTATGAATCAGAGGTGAAGAAATCCCTTACTGAGAGGAAAGATGGAAGCCCTAGAGAGAAGCAAGGAGAAGATCACTGAACATGGGGAGTAACCTGACTGCTGATTAAGACAATTTGTCATGGTCCCTAACTGATCCACTCACAACTAGCTTTGAGAATGTCCCCGATTCCTATTAGTAAAACACTTGACCAAGCTTAACCTATAGCAAACAATTTGTGGCAATCAAAGATGCTGTGAAAAGGTCCTAGCTCTGATTGCAGAAGGGCCCTACCAATAATACAAGAGCCAGGAGGTAAGGTATTCATTCATGTAGTCAATCCTCTCCTTCAGCATTTAGAATAATGGCTCACAACCCTGGCTCTACATTAGAATCACCCAGAGAGCTTTAAAAACCTACTAGATTCCAGGTCACATCCCCAAGCAATTGATTCAGAACCTCTGGTGTGAAGCATGGGCATTAACGTTTTATTAATCTTTCCCTGGGATTCTCACTTTCAACCAGGTTTGAGAAAAACTGTGAGGCCCCATGTACCCAGATGTTAAAAAAGGATTTATTGTAGTAACACTGGCTAAATACCACTGAAACAAAAAATCTCAGTTGTTTTGTTTTTTATGGTTTTGGTAATCAGTCTTAACAGTTCTTCTGTGCATTTCTAAGAAATATTTTTAAATGTTGCCTATGAAATTTTAAAACATTTTGGTCAAATAAAAATCTTGCTGTCACCATACTCCAGTGAGTTTCACATCCAATGCAGCATGACACTTGTATCAAACTAAAAGGCTTTAGTGCTGTTTGATGGTAAGGTTTAAATTCAAAGCACCCTTGATCTGTAACAGAAAATAATTAAGTCAGTTTATATAAATCCTTTTCGTAAGATTTAATCCAGCATTCAAAATCATGTCTCATAATTTACATAAAATATCACCAGGGTGTTGTTCCCAGTGAATATACTGCTTGAAGGAGGCATCTGAGCAGCTGGAGAGTAGTAAACTTGCCACTCTCAGCAAGATGATATTTTTTTCTATTGATTTATCTGAATTTCATTTCTGAAAACTGTACACAAAAGCAGCCTCACTCAGGAGTTCAACATTTCTCCTTGCCTACACGCTTCCATTATAAAACAAATTTTGAATATTGCTCTTAATGATTTTCACAGAGAGAATTCTTACCTGAATTAGAGCAGATGATATCTTGAGAGTTCTTGCACATTTGGTTACTTCTTTTCTTTGTCAGGTCACAGTTGGTCGGGTACTGGCAAGCTTCCCCAGACCATCCTTCATCACATTTACACTTGCCACAGTCACACTTGCCATGGCCTGAGGATTTAACAAAAACCAGTTAGACTCAAACTGCTGTACAAAGAAAACCATTGGTGTAACTAAAACTATTGACAGGGATGTTGGTTCTAGACTCAACTATAATAAATTTTCAACTCTTGTATGTTACAATGGCTGAGGAGTAATGCTATTACGTACAGTATAATGTGGTATGAGACTTTATTTCAATAATCAATTTTTGATATATCATTCTAAAATATGGATTAATTTAGAAACATTAGTATAGATAAAAAAAAAACTAGAAGTCTAATAAACCACCAAAAAAAAATAAAAATAAATCTATCTAGCACCTCAGCATTTAAGAGACAAATGCCCTGGAAAAATATATTAATTTTACTTATTTCACAGTTCATAAAACCATAAACATTAGAAAAAATAAACATGGTACTCCTCTAAACATTGGTTTATATACATTTGAGTGTTACACAGGTAATGAAATTTTATGGATATATTAGATACCACCTTAGCATAAGATTGAATTAAAAATAAGCATATCCTGGGTGAGCTCAATGAACTCGAGAGTAGGTATTGCAACTCTGCTGAGGCTCAGGGCCCAGCTGGAACATGGACAGCCTCATGGGATCGAAGGCCCCTCTCAATTAGAGGTGAAGTGGGCATCACCATCCCAGAATCCTCAGAAATGGGGAATAAAATGTGAACTAGAGTGGACTTACTGGTATTCTATTATAGACTTATTGTGATTCTAGCAATGGAAGAAATTATATCATTGATGTGGAGACAGTGGCCACTGGAGGTGCTGAAGGCAGGGAGAAGGAAAAAGAGGTGTAATATGGGGGCATTTTCAGGACTTGGAATTGTCCTGAATGACAATTCAATGACAGATACAGGCCATTATAAATCCTGCCATAACCTACAGAATTGAGTGGGAGAGAGTGTAAACTACCTTGTAAACTATAATCCATGCTTAGTGGCAATGTTCCAAAATGTGTTCATCAATTGTAATGAATATACCACACTAATGAAAGAAGTTGTTAATGTGGGGAAAAGTGGGAGCTGTGGGGAGTGGGGCATAGGGGAATCCCTTACATTTTTTTAATGTAATATTTTATGTAATTTAAATATCTTTTAGAAAAAATAAAAATATATATAAGCATATATTTTGCTTTGTTTCTTAGTGAGGAAATTTTGTTCAAGAATCAAAAGGATAACAGTCATATGGTATCCACAGAAATTTATCTTTCGTGTTCTTAAATCAACATTTTGCTTTTAGGTAAAGCTAGTCTTTTTTTATTGTTGTGAACATTAATTTTATTATGTCATGTCTGATGAAGCCTGCTGATGTTTTTATTGACTGCACATTAGTCTGACAGAAGTACAAATCATGTGCAGCATTTGGCCCTTGTCCTCAAGGAAGTTAAAACCTTTGACATTAAGGCTTAATCCGCAGAGGCTGGTTTTATTACCTTCAGCCAGAAATGTTTGCTGGACCTTGTGTTAAATTGGTCAATATAATCGATGATCTACATAAGTTAGAGGGGAGAGACCAATAGCACTATGGCAGCCAAGGCTCCCTTTCTGGATTGCCTTGACCTTTAACTGGGCCTTGAAAGTACAATAGACTTTGAAGTGGCTGTAGGGAGATTAATTGCTTTTATAGTCCACAATAAAATAACATAATGTATTAATACCTGAAATTCATAGGCCACAATGGAATAGAATCATTGATTTGGTTTCAACAGTCATTCAGTATGGCTGCGAAATTCTGTGTGATGGTTGGTCATGGCTTGGAGGCTACCCACAGGAGCATGTCTGGCAGAGCTTGAATCTGTGATTGGCTGATACTTTAAAAACTCCTCTTTATTTCTTATATTCCAATGAATTTATCAAATCAATTATTCTATTTTACAAACAAAACCTTGCAAGTGCTCTAACTGTAATTCATTTTATTCCATGCATATTACTCTGTCAAATTGATTATAACATTTTTCATTCCTGTCTGACCCTACACAATATTGTCAATTCGGCCAACTTGGTATCATTTACAAGCATAAGTGATCTCTCCTGTCAACCATCCCATCTATTTATAAAAGCATTAAGACAAATTCTTGGAAATGGCTAAGCCTCTCTCAGGAAATTATCTTGGAAACTGTATTGACTCTTTAATAACATTACTGTATTAGATTGAACCACATGAAATTGCCACTTTTATAAGATGAATAGAAGCTATTTTTTATGGTTCTATCTGAGATAAAGGTTTCAGATCAGCAGCAAAGAGAATACAAATGATTTAAATGATAAAAAATACAGTACTAATGATTTTCAGATCTAGAATAAAAGACTACTCAATGCTTCTTTTATATTGGACAGACATCTTACACTTAATCTAAGGTGTAAAGAGCAGAGTTGAGTAACCATTCGTGAGTCAAAGATCACAGATCTTAAAATTAAAATGGAGGAAAACTTAGGAAATGTATAGAAGACACAGAAGGGCCCATCCACTCCAACCTAACCCAATTACGCATCAGTGGCAGGAATATTCTAAGGTGTATATTCCCCAAAACGAGTCCATGGAGCTTGATGAAACTCTCTCCCTAAACAGTTCTATGGTAAAATAGTCATGAGAGAATATCAGTGCAATAAAAACCCTCAGATGTACTGTGATGAAAAAAATGATTTAACTTTATTTAGTCTAAGGTATTATAATTTTTTAAATAGGGGACCCCTTTTCCTCAAAATCTATATTAATATACTAGGCACATACTTAGACTGAAAAGTATAATTTGTTTTTAGGTTTTCCTTTAGCATCTGTTTGGAGGCAATGGAGACAACTAATGTAGGATGGGGTCATCTTCCTTTATCATTTCTAATGTTATGCCCAGTAAAGCTTGCCTTGAATCACTTTCCCCATCTTAGAAAGTAAATAGAAATATATTTTTCAATATCAAGAATTATTAAATAATGGCCTATGTAACATTATTTGGAAATAAATATATGATTTTTTAAAAAGAAAATAGTCCTCAGGGTATTTTTACACCTCCTTTCCTATTTTCCAATAGAACAGTAAGAGATTTGGCAGACCTCAAGGAACTCCATTACATCACCGATAGCAGAGCTTGAAAAACACACTCCAATTTTCTGAATAATATATCAATTGCAAATAAGAGAACCTAGCTATTTTTTTCTCCTAAGGCAAATTCATTTAAAAGGTGGAGTCATTTTTTTTCTCGTACATATTAAAACAAACTGGCTAGGCCTGGTGGCAAGCCCGTCTTCCTTCTTCCCCCTTCTATCCTACACTGGGAGATACCTGAGAATTCCTGCAGGCAGCCAGGCACAGATTCCCATTTGATTCCACAGCTGTGTAGTTCCCACCACATCCCCTCCTCACCCCTCCAGAATAACTGCTCCTTGACTCCACTCCAGCCCAGAGCTGTGAGCACTGTCAGAGTCCTAGGCAAGTGGGCACAGCAGGCTCTGGAAGCGAGTTTGAGGCATTTAGGGTAGAAAGTCCTGGGTCCCGGGCATCTCCATCTGATAGAGAAGAGGTGGCAGTTTTCAGGGTTCCGGATGAACATATTTCCTTGGCCTCTCAGATATGGCTTCCCTCCACTGTGGTGATGGAGGCTTGAGGAGGGCCCGAGATAGACAACTAAGCCATGAGGCCCAGGCAGGGGTCCTTTTGTCCAGGCTAGGGGTGGCCCTGGCTCAGGGCTCTATGAAATCCTAACTAGCAAGGAATTCTCAATGCCTGGCTATCCAGACCATTGAGTTTTATGATTTTCCTCCAGATAACTCAATTGTCACAACTATGAAAGGGGTCTTTTTTTTTTTTTTTTTTTTTTCATTTGAGAAGTTTTCTTTTAGATATTGTAATCTTTATGAAATTGGGTCTTAAAAGAAACAATCCAACATGCTTAAGAATAAATTTGTTAACCTTCAAATGAGTTCCCAGGGAGTGAAGGGAAAACAAACCAAAAGAAAGTCAAAGAAAAGCAAAAACAACTCCCCAGCCCAAGTAATAGGGTTAAAAAAGTAAAAGGTTATTTTGACTGTTTCCAGGGTTATCAATTGCAAAGCCATTCACTGGAAGGTAAAAACAAGCCACAGTGGGGGGTAAAACCCCAAATTTTATGGTTCCTTTCAGGTTAAGACTAATGAGGCTGTGACCTCCGTGTCTGGATCTTTAAAGATAAAGGAAAGGTGCTCCAACAAAGGCAGAATAAAATGTTTTTTGTGTGTATATATGTGTATGATTCTTAAATAAACAACACAGCAGAAGCTTTACCATGACTTTATAATCTTCCTTACCTGGTCACTAATCTACTCTAGTAAGTGGCTTCAATTAAAATCATTAGTGCACAAAGAAGGAATATTTGATGCTTTTAATTTTTAAATTAAAACAAATTGCTTCAAAATGGAAATAAAGACTTTACCAGTACTGAAGAACTTTCAAAAATCAATAGTCATTTACATGTATCAATGAAAAGCAACTGTACTTTTCTATGCTAACCATGAGAGAGAAAAAAAGATGAGGGTGACCATCCTTACCCTCTCCTCCCCGTCTACTGATATTTTATATGAAAATAAACTGTTAAAACTAATGTACCTATTACATTAGCTATACCTATTTGCCTTCAAGTGCTCTTGAAATCTTAAAAAGATGATAGATATATATAGATATATAGATACAGATGTAGTCAGACTAGACATTAGAGACAGAGAGAAAGAGAGAGTGAGCGAGAGAGAATTCCCAATGACATTTTGTTTATTGATAAACTCCCATCACACAATCCCAGCAGATACAGATACATTTTCTTTGGCATCCCAAGGACAAGACAGTGAGACCTAAACATCCCAGACGCAGACAATAAGGAAGTACACAGCCTGTTAATATTTCAAAACAATAATAAAACTGACTAAAGGCATCTGTTTTTCATTACCAACATGTACAAGCAATTTTAAATGTCAGTGAAAAATACTCTTTCCTGAAAATATATCATTTTGGTCTAAGTTATAAATGATTGAGCTTTAATAATGTATAAATAAGCTTCAAATGAGAATTTTAAAATTATTCATTAATAAATATTGTATTTTAATGGAAGTTAATTTTTTAAAAACCTGCCAGTTATATAGTAGGCCTCAATACACACAGATTCTTTATAATTTTTCTTTACATTTTAATCTGAGTTAATTTTAGACTTATAGAAGAGTTGCAAAAACAGCACAGAGTTCTCGTATACTCTTCACCCAGCTTCCCCTAATGTTGACATCTTACTTAATGCAATAAAATGATCAAAACTAAAATATTGACATCGGTTCAATATTATTAACTAAACTGTAGACTTTGTACAGATTTCACTAGTTTCCTCACTAATGTCCTTTTGAATCTGGCTTCTTTCAGTTAGTAAAATGCATTTAAGATTCATCCATATTGTGTTAATCAATTGTTAGTTCTTTTTTATTACTAATTAGTATTCCGTTTGTTGATATAGCAGAGTTTATTTATCCATTTACAAATTGAAGGACATGTGGGTTGTTCATATTTTTTAGTAATTATGAATAAAACCACTGTAAACATTTCAGTTTAGCTTTTATGTTTTCATTTCTCTTAAGTAAATGCCTAGGAGTAGGATTGCCAGATCATATAGATGTTTCTTTTGATGTCTTATCTAAAAAATCTTTGCCTAACTCCAGCTTTATTCTTTTGTGATTGCCGCACTCCCTTTATTTTTTCAACCTTGTTCTTATTTTAAAAAATCATTTTGACTATTGCAGTTCCTTTGCTTTCCTATATAAATTTTAGAAACAGCAAATTGGCATCTATGAAAAACTTTACAAAAATTTTTATTGGGATTGCATTGAATCTATAGCTAAAATTGGAGAGAACTGTCACCCTAACAATATTGGCTCTTCCAATCCATGTATTTTGCTTATGTCGCCATTTATGTTTTCTTTGATTTTGTTCGCCCAGGGACGTGTAGTTTTCAGCATAGAAATTCTGTACATATTACGTTAGATTTAAACTCAAGAATTTTATTTGTTTTTGGTAGTATTATATGTGGTATTTTTTATTTTCAAGTCCAATTTTTTATTGTTAGTATATAAAAATACAAATGATTTTTGTATATTTTCCTTTTATTCTACAACCTTGCTAAATTCATTGAGTAATTCTAAGAACTTTTTGTTAGATTCTTTGGGATTTTCTATGCAGATAATCAGGCCATTTATAAATGGAAAACACTTTATTTCTTACTTTCAATCTGTGTGTGTGTGTTTTTTCTTGTCTTATTGCACTGGCCAGAACTTCCAGAAAAGTTTATTGGTAGTGCTGAGCGAGAACATGAGAACATTTGTGATTTGTTCATGATCTTAGAGAAAAGGCATTCAGGTTTTCAGCATTACATATGATGTTAATTATAGGATTTTGTAGGGACCCATTTTCAGTTTAAGGAAGTTCCCTCTGAGAGTTTTTCATTAATGGATATTAAATTTTATCAAAAGCTATTTCTGTATCTTTTGATTATCATATGTTTTTTTCATAGGTTTAGTCTGTGAATATGATGAAATACACTGGCTTATTTTTCAATGTGGTACCAGCCTTGTATTTTGTGATATATCCCATTTGGTTATGAAGTATTATCTTTATTAATACATTGCTAAATTCCCTTTGCTGGTATTTTCTTGAAAATTTTTGCGTCTATGTTCTTAAATGACCTTGGTGTGCAGTCTTCTTTATTGTAATGTTTTTGTCTAGTTTTAGTATAAGGATAATACTGACTTGATGAAATTATTTGGGATGTGTTCCCTCATTTTCAATTTCCTAGAAGAGATGGCTTGGAATTATTATTCCTATCTTAATGGTTGGTAGAATTTGCCAATGAAACCATCTGAGCCTGGAATTTTCTTTGTTGGAAGTTTTAAAATGTGATTCAATTTCTTTAATCAATACAGGACTATTCCTGTTCTCTATTTCTTTTTGAGTGATTTGGTAATTTGTGTCTTTCAAGGAATTGGTCCTTTTCATTGAAGTTGTTGAATTTAAGGGCACCAAGCTGCTCATAGCATAATGTTATTAGTCTTTAAAAGTTTATACTATCGGTAGTTATGTGTGCCATTTCATGCTACCATCGGAAATTTTTGTGTTTCCTGTTGTTTTCATGGTCATTCTGGCTGATGCTATATCAATTTTATTGATATTTTCAAATCAGCTTTTGGTTTTGGTTTTACTGATTTTTCTCTATTGTGTTTCTCTTTACAATTTCATTAATTTCTGCTCAAACATTTTTTTCTTCCTTCTGCTTACTTTGGATTTAATTAGCTCTTCCCTCCACCTCTAGTTTCTTAAGAAAGAAGCATAGATTATTCATTTTAAGCCTTTCCTCTTTTGTAATATAAACATTTAATACTTTAAATTTTCTCTCTAAGTACTACTTTTGCTTTCAATTCAAAATATCTTAATATCAGTTGAGAGTTCTTCTTTGACCTTTGGTTATGCAGAAGTGGGTTGTTTAAGTTTCAAATATTCAGGGATTTTTCAGATATATTTTTGTGGCTTCTCAAATGGAGGCTATGGATTGGTGGGTTGCTAGCACAGAGGTGTTGTTTCAGTTGTTTACCCTTTGGACCATACATGCCTAGAATTAGATTAATCAAATCTTTGGTGAAGGAACTCTGAACAGTATGATTTTACTTCACGATATATATATTTTAGGAGGTACCAGGGATTGAACCCAGGACATTGTACATGGGAAGCAGGTGCTCAATCACTTGAGCTATATGCCCTCCCCTATACTTCACTAATTAATGTAAATTCTTCTGAAGCCAGTAGATAGAGTAACTTAGTAATTTAGTCTCCTAATTTCTCTAGTCCTCAGTGTGCTGATATGCAAAACTAAGAGATTGGACTGAATAACCCCAAATTTCCATTCATCTTCAAAAATTCCATCTACAGCCTCTTTTCTTTTTTAACATAATAAAGCAGGGTAGTTTCTTCAAATTGGATGGTTGACATATTAAAATGGGGTGGGGGAGGGCATCAATTAATTGATTGTTAGCAAATCTTTTTGCTGCTAAAGAAAACCATGAAACAATGAAAATATTATTTGTTATTTAAAGCACCTATTAAAATATTCCATATAATCTTGATATATTTATTTTCAAGTGGGTTAGGATTGAATATTGCTAAAATGGGGAATTTAAAATTTGAAATTCTGATAACCTGATATTGAGAGATAAATTATAACAAAGTAACACAAAATAATTTGGCTGAATCTTAAGTGATACATTTCATAAATCAAGCATATAATGATATATCAAATTTATGAAATAATTATATACACAAACATACACCCATATTTTTACATCCACATGGAGACATATACACAAAAACACTATTTTGGATATTTTGAGATGTTAGGTATTAGTATAGATTATACCACAGCTAGCTTTGGGAACATCAGCAGGTTCTTTAATCACTTAACTTTACAGGCCACATTTTATTTTCATCTGGTAAGTTAAAAATGTATATGAACTCAGTATTTCTCAAGGGAAACAGGATATGTCTAAAGGGATGCAGAATCTTTCTCAAGGGATGGCAAGTATTATTAGAATTGTCTTCCCCACCCAGTTTCATACACACAATTCCCAAAAGGCCAGTGTCCCCTTCCCTGAGAATCCATGATAATAAGAGGGTAAACTATATTCCTCAGGTGTCTTGAGAAGGGAAACAAAGACAGGGAAGACCACTGGATTAGATAACAGATGATCTTGGTTCTCTTTTGCAGTAAAAAGATTCCTCACTTACTTTTAGTTTCTTCCTAGGCTGTTGGTCTTCTGTTGGGGTATTTTATTCAAGACTGTCTATTGGTATCCAATGCACCAAATGACAGAAGCCACTTAAGTCACTGAAGCAGGAGAAATCTAACATCCACAAATGATATTTCTTAGTCAGTGGAAATGAACTTAAATCTAACTGGAATCTAAGAATCTTATGTAACCAGAGTAGATGGCCTGATACTATCTAGTCAAACTTAAGTTTTACTGAGGCAGAAATGTAGCTCCACACTCACCATTACCTCCTCCCTCCACTATAAATACACATGCCAAGAAATCTGGGTAAAGGGAGATGTGTGTTTCTGTGTGTACATGTGTGTATAAATGTGTATGTGTGTATATATTTATGCATGTTTATTAACATACATGTCTTCATATATGTAAGTATATGCATATATGAAAATTAGCAAAACTCTAAACTTTGTATTTTAATATGATTTAATGTGATTAACTAAAGCAATAGCTCTGGATGACAAAATAGTATTTAGTATCACTTCCAGTACTGAAACTTTTTTCAGAACTTGTTTTTGACAAATATGTGCATACTTGACAGATATTATAAATAATACTCTTCCGATAGTTTTGATCTTCTTCATCTCAAGTTCTAATCGTTATCTAAACAGTGAAATCTCTATATGTCATAATTCCTCACTGCCAATAAGGAATTGCCCATCAACAAGGTGCTGCTCTGTCTCCTCTGTGAGGCAGGATAATGCAGGGCTTGAATATGTGGACCCCTGGAACAGATTGCCTAAATTCAAATCCTGCCTCCATAACTTGCTGGCTGGGCAGCCTCGTGTACGTAGTTATTTGCTCATTATCTCAGCGTCTTCATTTGAATAATACAGATAATAATAATGCCTATCTCAAGAATTGTTATGGGGTATGGAATGAATTAGTGTCCATAAAGCACTTACAACACTGCCTATCAACAGATGTTAGCTATTGCCATCTAGATTGAAAGAATATGGAGAGCAGGTTGCTCTAACATGGCTACCTTGCTAGTCACAAGTCTAAACTTAAGGGAAGAGGTACTTTTGCAGAACAAAAAAATGGATATCAAGGGCAAATTCTGAGTCATGTTTCTCCCTCACTCATATTGCACAGAAAAATTACTGATCATTCTAACAGTGCATCTGGGTTATAGAGCTATGAAATTTTCCTGGAGGAGCTCCACATACCCCAAAACACATAGGCAAACATACTAACAAATGAAGCAAATAACTAATTGTGGTTGAATAATCATTTAAAGATTTTAAAGTGATAACCAATATGCTAACAAGCATGTATACATTCAAATATATACATTTATATACATACACACATATATTTGTATGTGTGTATCTGTACGTGTGTGTTATTTTTTCTTAGGTTATCTAAAATTCCCTCACATTCATACTGACCTTGGCATCTGCTGCCTTTGGAAAAGCAATAAAAACACAAAAAGGAGTAAAAGAGTTATTGTTTGCTTGTTTTTCAGTTTCAAAGCAAAGGACTTGATATAAACTGGTGCTTTTCAAAATGTGATGCTCAGCCTTCAGGGAGCACACAAGAAGATATCTGGGATGCAAGAAGAAAACACTTATTTTTATTTTGTCTTTTAAAAAGGTTATTTGGTACATTTTATATTCACAACACATTAATATGAAATAAATGTACATAAATCATACATGGATATTCATATAAATGGGTACACTCAATTTTTAATGTGATCAAGAGTTTGAGGCAACTGATTTAAGCAACAGATTTTAAAGTTATAAGAGTCTACTTCTCATTTTCTTAAGATGGCAGACTAGTCAGACACGGGAATCTCTTCTCCAGAAAAATAACTAGAGGACAAGTTGAAACAGCCCTGAAAAATATCTTCTAGGGTTTATGACAGCAGGTGAAGGCTGCACACCACCCGAGGAGAGAGGGACAAAAGAGGGAAATTGCAACGACAGAACTGTGGGTTGGAACCAGCAGAGGCTGCTGCTGCCGGCACCTTCCCCTACACTCTTTAGAATTCTGGGCCTCTGGGCCTGTGACTACAGACAAAGGGGGTTCCAGGGATCTACCACTCCAGGAAAGGGGAGAGAGAGGGACACAGCCCAAGGCTGACTCAGGTTCTGATGCAAATTTGGGCTGCGGAGCCCCACAGACCCTTCCACATGGTGGTTTGTCCTGGGAGCCTAGGAAGGACTAGAGAAATCCAACCCTCGCAATCTCCCTCTCTTGTAGCCTGGACTAATTGTTGAGAACTCCACAGGAGAGGGGAGTGAGAACCTGGGGCTGACTCGGCTTTTGACTTGCAGGTTTGGTCTGCTGTGTCCCATTGTTTGCCTTGGAGCTTGCAACGGGCTAAAGATATACAAACCTCCCAATCTCCTCCTCTACTAACAGAAACTGATTGTTGAGGACTCAGAGGGGAGTGGAAATATTTCCTAGCTGGGAAAAGGGAGGGGGCTGCCAGAGAAGACTGGAGAACTGTCTCAGAAAGTTTGAATTACAAGGCTCTTAGCCCCCAGACAGGAAGCTCTATCACATTGATCTGGTCTGTGTCACAACAAATACATTCCGACCAGGCATTGAATTGAGAGCTGCCAATGAGCGCCATCTCCTGGAAGATCAATGAAGTGCACATAAGAAAATTAAAAATAAGTAGGAGAGGCTTTTCCTGGCCTCTACAGTCTCCCTGCCCAAGTCCCTAGGAAGTGATTCTACAACCAATTACTGGGTCCAGTGCCCAGTTTTGAGCAACCAGCAGGACAATCCTAACAATCCAGGTGAGCCAAAAATCAAAGAGCTGTGGTAACTCACAATCTCCTGCCATTAAATCCCTATAAAAGAGAAAGATATTGGGCATCTGAGTAAATTACATCCTAACCAGATGCCTAAACACCAGCAAAAAATTACGAGCCATACTAAGAAAATAGAAGACATGGCCCAAGAAAAGGAATACATCAAAGTCCCAGAAGAGATGCAGAATTTGAGAGAACTAATCAGCGAGATGAGCACTAATTTCCAAAATCAAATTAATGAGATGAAAGACAATATAGTTAAAGAGATAAGTGACATCAGGAAGACATTGAGAGAACGCAAAGAAGAATTTGAAATCCTGAACAGAAAAGTAACGGAATTCATGGGAATGAAAGACACAATAGGTGAAGTCAAAAACACATCTGAGGCATACAACAGCAGACTCAAAATGATAGAAGAAAGAATAAGTGATATCGAATACAAAGCAGCTAAAATTGAAGAGAGAAAAGAACAGAGAAAAGAATGGAAAAAGTTGAGCAGAGAGTTGAATGACAACACAAAACACAACAACATACGTGTCATGGGAGACAGAAGGGGAAGAGAAAGGAAAAGGGGCAAAAAGAGTATTTGAGGAAATAATAGCTGAGAATTTCCCAACTCTCATGAAAAGAAATAAACTTATATGTCCAAGAAGCACACTGTACCCCAATCAGAATAAATCCAAATAGACCTAGGCCAAGACATATACTACTCAGAATGTCAAATACCAAAGATAAAGAGAAAATTCTCAGAGCAGCGAGAGAAGCAAATGATCACGTACAAGGGGCATCCAGTAAGACTTAGCGCAGATTTCTCTTCAGAGACCATGGAGGCGAGAAGACAGTGGTAAGATACAACTAAGAAACTGAAAGAGAAAAACTGCCAGCCGAGAATTCTTTATCTAGCAAAACTGTCCTTCAAATATGAAGGTGGTATAAAATATTCACAAACAAATAGAAACTAAGAGAGTTTGTAAAAAAGAATCCACCTTTGCAGGAAATATTAAAGGAAGCCATAGAACCTGAAAGAAAAAGACAGGAGAGAGAGGCTTGGAGGAGAGTATAGAAGAATAGCAGAAAGGATAACCAAAAGAGTAAAAACAGAGACAAAAAAAAGATGACATATGAAAACCAAAGAATAAAATGGAGGAAGTAAATAGTGCATTTACAGTAATATCATTGAATGTGAATGGATTAACTCTCCAATCAAAAGATACAGGCTGATAGAATGGATAAAAAAACATGAGCCATCCATATGCTGCTTACAAGAAACTCACCTCAGACCCAGGGATACAAACCGGCTGAAAGTGAAAGGTTGGAAAAAGATACTCCACGCGAATAGTAACCAGAAAAAAGCAGGGGTAGCTATACTAATATCAGACAAAACAGACTTTAAATGCAAAAAAGTTATAAGAGATACAGAAGGCCATTATATATTAATAAAAGGGATGATCCACCAGGAAGATAAAAGTCATAAATATCTACACACCTAACCAGGGTGCCCCAATATATATGAGACAAACTCTGGCAAAACTGAAGGGAGAAATAGACATTTCTACAATAATCATTGGAGACTTCAACACCCCACTCACATCATTAGATAGAACAACTAGACAGAAGATCAACAAGGAAACAGAGAACTTGAACAATATGATAAATAAGTGAGACCTAACAGACATATACAGAACACTGCATCCAAACTCAACGGGTTATATATTCTTCTCAAGTGCCCATGGATCTTTCTCCTGGATAGACCACATGTTAGGTCACAATGAAGCTCTCAATAAATACAAAAAGGTTGAAATTATACAAAGCACCTTCTCAGATCATAATGGAATGAAACTAGAAATCAATAATAGATAGGAAAAAAGTAAATTTGCAAATGTGTGGAGAGTGAACAACACACTCCTAAATAATCAGTGGGTCAAAGAAGAAATTGCAAGTGAAATCAGTAAATATATTGAGACAAATGAAAATGAGAACACAACATATCAAAACTTATGGGATACAGCAAAGGCAGCCTTGAGAGGGAAATTTATAGCCCTAAATGCCTATATTAAAAAACAAGAAAGAGCTAAACTCAAAGATTTAACTGAACAACTAGAGAAACTAGAAAAAGAACAGCAAACCAATCCCAAAGCAAAAAGAAGGAAAGAAATAATAAAGATTAGAGCAGAAATAAATGAAAATGAGAACAGAAAATCAACAAAACCAAAAGCTGGTTCTTTGAGAAGATCAATAAAATTGACAAACCCCTTGCTAGACTAACAAAGAAAAAAAGAGAGAAGATACAAATAAATACAATCAGAAATGAAAGGGGGGAGATTACAAATGACCTCACAGAAATAAAAAGAATCATAAGAGGATATTATGAGAAACTATATGCCAACAAACTAGACAACCAAGATGAAATGGACAAATTTCTAGAAACACACAACCAACCTACACTGACACTACAAGAAGTACAAGAACTTAACAAACCAATCACAATTAAGGAGATCGAATCCATCATAAAAATCTCCCAGCAAATGAAAGTCCAGGACCAGATAGCTGCACAGGTGAATTCTACCAAGCATTTCAAAAAGAATTAACACCAATCCTGTTTAAACTCTTCCAAAAACTTGAAGAGGAGGGAAAATTACCCAACACATTTTATGAAGCCAACATCACCCTTATACTAAAGCCAGATAAAGATTCCACAAGAAAAGAAAATTACAGACCAATCTCTCTGATGAACATAGATGCAAAAATTCTCAAGAAAATACTTGCAAATCAAATCCAACAGCATATCAAAAGACTTATACATCACGACCAAGTGGGATTTATTCCTGGTATGCAAGGCTGGCTCAACATAAAAAAAATCAATCAATGTAATACACCACATTAACAAATTGAAGGAAAAAAAATATATGATCATCTCAATAGATGCAGAAAAGGCATTCGACAAAATCCAGCATCCTTTTTTGATAAAAACACTTCAAAAGATAGGAATAAAAGGAAAATTCCTTAATATAATAAAAGGCGTATATGAAAAACCCACAGCCAACAACATACTCGATGGGGAAAGGTTGAAAGCTGTCTCTCTAAGATCGGGAACAAGACAGGGATGCCCACTGTCACCATTGTTATTCAACATTGTACTAGAAGTTCTAACTAGGGCAATTAGACAAGAAAAAAAAATTAAAGGCATCCAAATAGGAAAAGAGGAAGTAAAATTCTCACTGTTTGCGGATGACATGATCCTGTACTTAGAAAATCCTGAAGTATCCACGACAAAGCTACTTGAACTAATAAATGAGTTCAGCAAAGTGGCAGGACACAAGATCAACACACAAAAATCAGTAATGTTTTTGTACACTAGTACTGAACAACCTGAGAAATCAGGGGGGAAATTCCATTTTCAATAGCAACAAAAAGACTCAAATACCTAGTAGTTAATTTAACCAAAGAAGTAGAGGACCTATATGCAGAAAACTACAAAACAACGCTAAAAGAAATTTTAAAAGACCTAAACAAATGGAAAGACATTCCGTGCTCCTGGATTGGAAGAATAAATATTGTGAAGATGTCAATCTTGCCCAAACTGATTTATAGATTCAATGCAATACCAATCAAAATCCCAACAGCTTACTTTGCAGAATTAGAGAAGGCAATTACCCAATTCATCTGGAAGGGTAAGTGCACCCGAATAACCAAAAGCATTCTAAAAAGGAAGAGCAACGTGGGAGGAATTTCACTGCCTGACCTTGAAACATATTACAAAGCTACAGTGGTCAAAACAACATAGTACTGGCATAAAGATAAACACATCGATCAATGGAATAGAATTGAGAACCCAGAAATATACCCTTACCTATACGGTCAACTGGTTTTTGACAAACCTACCAAGCCCATACTAATGGGAAAAAGCAATCTCTTCAACAAATGGTGTTGGGAGAACTGGATATCTACAACCAAAAGAATGAAAGAGGACCCCTATCTCACCCCCTATACAAGAATCAACTCAAAATGGATCACAGATCTAAATATAAAAGCCAGGACCATACAACTACTAGAAGAAAATGTAGGGAAACATCTTCAAGACCTTGTAGTAGGTGGTAGTTTCTTGGACCTTACAGCCAAAGCACGTGCACCAAAAGAAAAAATAGGTAAATGGGACCTCCTCAAAATTAAACACTTTTTCACCTCACAGGACTTTGTCAGAAGGGTGAAAAGGCAGCCAACTGAATGGGAAAAAATATTTGGAAATCACATATCTGATAAGGGTTTAATACCCAGGATATATAAAGAGATGTTACAACTCAACAATAAAAAGACAAATGACCCAATTAAAAAATGGGCGAAAGACTTGAATAGACATTTTTCCAAAGAAGAAATACAAATGGGAAAAAAAAAACAAATGAAGAAATGCTCAACATCACTCATGATTAGGGAAATGCAAATCAAAACTACAATGAGATATCATTTCACACCTATCAGAATGGCCACTATTAAAAAGACAGAGATCTACAAGTGTTGGAGAGGATGTGGAGAGATAGGAACACTTCTTCACTGTTGGTGGGAATGCAGAATGGTACAGCCACTATGGAGAACTGTTTGGCAGTTCCTAAAGAAGTTGAATATAGACTTGCCACATGACCCTGCAATACTGGGTATATACCCAGAAAAAATGAGAACAGTGACACAAACAGACATCTGCACACCGATGTTCATAGCAACATTATTCACCATTGCCAAAAGCTGGAAACAACCCAGGTGTCCATCAACAGACGAATGGATAAACAAACTGGTCTATTCATAAGATGGAATATTATGCAGCTGTAAGTAGAAATGAAGTCGTAAAGCATATGACAACATGGATGAACCTGGAGGACGTTATGTTGAGCGAAGCAAGCCAGACACAAAAGGACAAATACTGTATGAATGCGTTACTATGAGCCAAATATATTGTGTAACATTGTTTGATTAAAAAAAAAAAAAAGTGTATGTACCATTACATTTAATTGAGAAATGTATATATTCATTCATCTGTATTTACTTTTTAGTTTTTAATTGTTTATCTTTTCAATTATTAAATGTACAAAATAAAGTTTAAAAAAAAGTCTATTTCTGAAGCTATGTGGTAGATCCACAACATCTATTTTTTTTTTTTTTTGCTACTCTTTATACTTTATGCTAATATTTCATTCAAAAACTTTTAAAAAAACCAGTATTTTAGAAGCAATATTCCTATATGGAATAATGATAAAGGGTGTTAATTTGGAATTTCAGTTACAGGAGATTGTACAAGCTAAAGTATCCTGACACTGCACACTTGTGAGTGTGTAGCATGAGTAGGGGAGGCACAGGACTGGGGAGGGACCTGGGCCTATAAAGCCTTACAGGCTGAGGTCCTAGGAAGAGCTGGATAGAATATAGTTAAAGAGTATTGGAAGGAGGACACAATTATTCTGATAGTACGCTGAGCCAGTGTGAAATGGCCATGGAATTTGTTGGTCTCTGCAAAAAGGCCATTTCTTCCACCACTCCAGAAAGTTTAGATTGGAAATTTACCTGCAGGTCCCTGGAGAAGTTTTGCCTACTTTCTCTGGATCAGCTTGGAATCCTTTTCATAGAACAGACAAGGTTTCCCAGAGCACCACCAGTCCCTTAGGACCAGCATGGCACACTAAACACGGACTAGAGGAGAGAAAAAAATCACTACCTGACTAGGACTTGTGGTTAGAATGATAGACTGACTGGCCACAGACCAAACGGAGAATACAGATGCCATAGCCAGGATAGCAGGGATGGAAGACAGCGGCCAGAGAAGGCAAGATGAGCAGGAGGAAGGAGGCAACAGCAAGCCCTTGGGAGCAGTGAGCTTAAGAGTTTAAAGGAAATTACAGAAAAACGGAGGGGTATTATTTTGCATTTCTGAGTTTGTGATGTGAAAAAGTAATTGCCACCCACCTATCACCTGACATATCCTCAACACATTTAATCCACAGGTTTAGGAGATGACTCCATAAAGGATGGTTGAAATTTAACTGCACTTGGGGGATGGTGGGGTGGGGTGGGGTGGGGTGGGAATTAAATCTGAATGTTGAACCATGTAGAACAGACATGGTTCAGGGCCATCCTGAAGCAAAAATCTCTGAAAGAAAATCTCTGAATCTTTGTTACTTAAATCTGAAAAATAACAATAATTCAGTAAAACTCCCCCACCTAATGAAATACTACTTAGGCAATCACAGAGAATTGGGCCAAAAGACTGGGCACAACTGATCTTTCTAATCATTGTACTTACAATTCCTCCAATCCCAAAACTTTGTTACTGAAAAAGCAAGACCACTTCTTTTTAAGTTGAAATAATGCCAGGCCTCCCCTGTTAATTTTGTCGCATTACTAAATTCCTAAAGAAAGGATTCCTGCAAACAATGCTTACAAAAATTGTCCCTTAAATACATCTGTGCAATGGCTAATTGAAGATTATCAATGCTCACTTTATGATCTACAAATGTTATGGTCAATTAATTCTTTGAAATACTATTTTCTTCCAACACAACTAAAAAGGAGCAGATGGCAATGATTTATTTTTTCTCTCCTTTTCATTTCAAAATTTAACAAACATTTATCTTTTGAGTTCATTGTATTGTTAATCTTTTAATCGCAATGACTTTTTTTCTCCCTGTTAAGTAATTACCTGGGTGTACCTATTCTGTAATCTGTTTTAAAATGGTCAATTAATGAAAATTATTGACAATTTGGTTTACTTGATTGAAAAAATGAAATCATTCTCTTGCAAGCAAGTGAAAGGACTTTAAGTCATGATTTTTTCTATAATATAAAAATCAGTCATCAGAAAATACATAAATCATTAGTTGGCATGGAGACTAAATTGAACTCTTTACTATACTTTTTAAAAACTTTTTAGTAACTCCTGAAATTCAATCCAAAATTTAAAAAACAATTCATGGACAAGGTGAAATATATATTTAAAGTGGTAACTTTTGATTCCCTTTAAAAATAAAATATCTAGATCAGTAGACAGAAGTAAAAAAAAATTAATTGGTAATAAAGCCACAGAGCAAGCAATATATATTTTTAAGAATAGAATACTCTGTCACTCAGTTCTGATACTCTTACCTCGTTTCTTAGGTAGTAAACCTGGATGCAACTCACTCGGCAAGTAGAGCACTTACAGAAATCACGTAAACCGTACCTTGGTGTGAATTTAAGTGAAGGAATCATCAGCTGCATTCACTCTACAATCAAAATTGAGTCTTTATTGCTCAAAGGGGGTAAATATTAAATAAAATAGAGTTTGTATGGCAAAGAGATTTCAAAGTGAGTCAGGAGGTCATTCCAGAGATGATAATGGTCAAGTGCTTAAAATGATTACCTGTCACATAAAAAACACTATAAAGTATTGTTAAATCCATTACAGAAAAAAAAAAAAAAAGAAAAAAATTTCCCTTTGTTTTCTTTTAATTTTCTCACTGAGTTCCTGCATCTCTCCTTTGGGCTCCCATTTCCTTAAGAAATATGTTCATTATTCTTTATGTATATGTCTATGTATTTATATATACTTATTTCTTCATAATGTCATAACATGAGAAATTGTTCATAATTTTTATCAGTTCTTGTGGCAGTCTGAAGTTCTTTTATGAATCCCAAAAAGGAAAGGATTGTGTTTTTAAACAAGTCCATTCCTGTGGGTGTGGGGCCTTTTGATTGGACTCTGTCACTGAAGGTTGAGCCAGCTTGGGTCTCTGCCACCTTGCTGGGTCTGATATAAACAGAGACGGCTGAGCTCAAGGAGTAAAGCCCCGAGAGGCTCAAGGAGCTAAGGCCCTGGAACTGGCGGCAGCTGAGTTCCAGGAGAAATTAGCGAGACCCACCATCTTGACTGAGCACCACGTGGCAGGATGCTAGGATCAACAGTAGCTGACTTTGGTGAGAGAGCATCTCTGATGGTGCCTTGACTTGGACATTTCATGGTTTTAGAACTGTTAGCTTTTACCCTGATAAATTTCCCATTATAAAAGCCAACCCATTTCTGGTACTTTGCATTGGCAGCCCTGTGGCAAACTAAGACAATTCCATAGTAAAATCTTTCAGGTGTGGGTTCTTTGAGTTTTGTTCATTATGTTCATTTTCCACAGGTCTCATGCTGGTTTCCTAATTATTATTCAGCAATGAATGAGAGAGATTTTTCCTGAACCACTTAATTTGAAAGGATTACATGGAGAAGGGCCAGAGAAGTGAGCCTCTTTGTGAATATTGCTTTGCACACACATGCAATTAGTTTAGTATTAATTTCTTAAGGAAAGTTTGATGAATCAAATGTTATATGCATATATAAATTTAATGGATATAGGCACAATATCCTTTAAAATAGTAATAAGCATTTTCATTTCCACCAACACTGTAAGTCGGTGCATGTACTTGACTTGCTTCTCTTTATGCTTTCCCCTCTGCTTCAAATATTCCCCCACCCTAACTGGAAGAAGCACCTCTTCCAGGCTCCCATTATACCACGTGCATATCTGTTATTGCACGAATACATAATTATCTCTTTATATGGCTCTCTTACCCACTAAACTGTTAGCTTCTTTAGGACTGGGATTGTGTCATCTTAATTTTATATCCTTGGCTTGTATCCAATTTTTTGGCACATAGTAATTGCCAAAAAGTTTATGTTTAATACGTTATATAAAAAGGGAATACAACTGAAAGTCTCTTGTGAATGGGAACACCACTGGTAAGTAGTAAAAGTAGAAAATGAATCCAGTTCTTTCTATAAATCATTATTTTACTACAGCTTTTCTCAGTTACACCAATTTAAATTAAATGAGTCGGTTCTAGGTCAGAAACCTATTTTATATGCTTAAAATTATAATTATCCTTCAAATGACTCTTACAAATGACCATTCTAACATTGGTAAAATTATGGTGTACAGATTGCACAGACATTAATAATAAGCTTTGATTCATATAAGATTTTAAAGCATGGTCCAAATATAGTTTCTGTGTATATAACCAAAGTTTGACATAGAATTAATAAACCATCAAAAAAGAATGGCATAATTCTCTTTTGATTAAGCTGCAACTAACCAAAAATATTTAATTATGGCTAAACGTCAATTGTTCCTCATGCAAACAATTTTATATAATGCTTTGTTTCTTTTTAATGATGATATAGACTACATTTACAGTCCATTCTAAGGTAAAAATGCCTGCAGTTTGATTGTACAAATTTGGATAGTTTGTGATCTGCATGATGACTTTAATTCTCTAGGATAGGAGAGAACATTTTTATGCTCTATATGAAAAATACGGATTTTAAATTAATAGTGTTGTTAAATTAGGATCCTTGAATCAACCTCAAATCTAGATTCAGCCAAATTAGCATAGTACTGTATGTACTACGACTCACCTAATGGTCAAAGTTTATACTTTAATTTCAACTTGGTTTTTACCAAAACCACACTGCAGGCACACGTTATCAGTCCTAACTGCTAAGCTCAACGCCTTCCTTTGAAATGTCAGTATTTCTAAAGATTAAGTTGCATATAAAATTATTTTCATCTAATCTATTTCTGTCACTTGAGACATGTATTTTATTTTAAATACTGCCTAAGTTACTTGGCCAAAATTTGTTTTAGTTCTTGGTCTTTTTTCATAAATAAAGAAAGCCAGCATCTGACTGCCAAGATGGGCTCTGGGGAGTTATAGCTGATAAAAGTTTTCTTTGTCAAGGTTGATAAATATTTAACTCGATTAGAATATTATGCATTTCACATATCTCTCTCAAGAGACTGATCATGGAAGGTGATAGGAGGTACTACCTTAACATTGTCACCACTAAACGCTCACCATTCTATTAATGTGTGTCATCACAAGCAGGAAAAAAAACTTATTTTAAAATGCACATAATTTTTATCATAGAAGAAAATGCCCACCTCAATAAGGAGATTAGCAAAGAAAGACTATTTATTAATATTTTAATGTCACTGTTTTCTTGAATATGGCCAAATATCATTTGTACTGGATATTTTCCAGGGAACAATAATTAAAATCAGATTATAAGAAGTTCATTTGACCAGAAAGCATTCTCTTTGTTTAAGGTTATCTTCTCTAGTGAGATGACCACAGGAAAATAATAGAGGGATTGCATCAATGTACTCAGAAGTTTTCATGAGGCAAACAAGGCAAAAAAAAAAAAAAAAAAGAAGAAGAAGAAAGGAGAAAACAAACATTTACTGAATACCTATTATATGTCAGGCGCATGCTTTATCTTTGATATTCATTAGCACAATGAATTATTTGTCACAACCTCATAAGTTGAAAATGAGAAAGCCAATATTTAAGTTAAAGCAGACCAATTGACTTTTCTCAAATCATAAAGCTGGATTCAAGGCCAATATCCAAGATCTTGTGTTTTTTTAACATTCTTCTCAATTTCACAATGACTCAAACATGTGCTTTCCCAAATTAACTTCAAGGAAAGTACCCACCTTTGTTATTAGTTATATTTTAGAATTAAGTGTCTTTACAGCTATGTTAAACAACCTTTCTCAAATTATTTAGGCAAGAGAAAAATGGATGTTGTTTTCTGTATTTACTTCTGGAAGTAAAAATCAAACAAAAATGCAACATCGTTCCTGTAGTAAACCTTACTTGGGGAGACGGGGAGCTAATATTGCTTTCAAAAGAAATAACTAGCTAATATTGTTTTTAAAAGAAATAACTATAACCTGGCTTTCTGTTCATTTGTCAAGCACAGTCCTTTTAAATATTAGACTATTACCTTTACTCAGGATCCATGTTTAAAGACAAAGGAATAAACAGGAGCACACATGGAACATCTTCAAGAAGCTAAAATACAGAACTAACCAAGAGAAACATAATTTAGAAATTCTGTCCCAACACAAATTAAATCTATTGTCCATGTTTAAGTTAAAGTTCCAAAAAACCATATAAAAATATTCAGCTTGAACTTTTAGTGGAATTGTTATTAAGAAGGACTTTGAATTGGGCAACTAAAATGTAATCATACAAGGAAAATATTTTTGTAGTTTTTTGTACCAAAGTTTTGAGGAATCAATTGTCTTCAAATAGATTAAAAGACAAACTGGAACATATTTATTGTTGCTGTTTTTTAATATTATGACAATAAGTGTCAGCATGGTTTCAGTTCTAGATGGATCTTAGATGCTCAGGAGAACTTTTTCTTTTCTTTTTTTTTTTTTTTTTAGGAGGTACTGGGGATTGAACCCGGGATCTCATACACAGGAAGTAGGCGCTCAAATATTTGAGCTACATCCTCTCTCTTCAGGAGAACTTTGAATTTATCTTTATGGAGTCTGGACCTGGACCTAGACAAAGTTTAGATAAAGTTTCCACAGAGACAAGTTCTTAGTCACTCTAGATTCCAGTAAATCAAAAGAAGTTTAGAAAAATTTCTTCAGCCATGATTTTCATGGGGGTTCAAATATGTTTTGAAAGAAGCTGAGAGTCCAAGCTAAGCTATTTTAACCAGAATGCTTTTGACCACTAACATCATATTTGTTAACTAAGGTACATTATTAACTCCATGCATCCCCACTAGAGCATAGTGTCCTGGAGTTCTGAAAGAGTGGAGAATCTTCATGAGGAAAAGCTTGGGTATAATCAGGGTATAAGTTCCCTATTGTTCTGCTGGACCACATGAAGTTTTACTCCTTTGGATTAGTAAAAAAAAAAAAAAAAAAAAAAAAAAAAATTATTAAAATTTTACATTTATCTCCTGTGAGAATGTAACTTTAACGTAGTATTTATAACAAATTATATCGAAGACTGGCCACAATACAGCTAAGTCCTACTGATGACACCAGAGAAAAAAAAGACTGGTCTAGCTTCACCCAAGATAAAGTCAGGAAAAATCAATCCTAGGTGACATAGAAAAAAGAACGTGCTTCATAAGAAAAGACTACTGCAGTCAAGAAGATTATTTATTACAAACGACACTACTGGATGAAGATAAGAAGTTACAGAATGGAAGATGGTGGTGGTGATCTTTGATAAGTTCTCCATCTATCCTTGCTATAATATCCCCAGAACAACTTTCATTACATTATTTTATTTACCCTGAATCAATTTCACAATACATCCTCTCCACCTGGAGCAAAAATTACTGTTGGAAACAATCACACATATGTACATATTGGTGTGATACAAAACCATGGTCTCCAAACTCTACTACATCACCACCACTGTTTAATAAGTTTTTATTGTCTTTTTTTTTTTTTTTTTTTAACTTCAAAACCTTCTGTCATCTTCGTGAACTTTACGAACCTTTTCCACCCTCTTCCTAATCTTGGTCCCGTTCAGTACTAACAGACTGCTTTGCTTTCTACTACATCACAAGGACTGAGGCCACTGAGAACTAAGATTTATTAGTTATGACATTTATGACCACCCCCCTCTGCTCTGATCTTATCCACGCCTTTCTATTTTCAGAGAACATGGTAAGCTGCCTGCTGATGGCTTACTGGTGCATGTGGATTCTTGCATTCCATCTTCTTCTGTCTCCTCCTAGATTTGGATCCATCTTTCTCCTATACTGTCAAACTGCCCCATCTTTTTGGTGGTTTGCCATCAACTTAAAAACATGCCCAATTATACCCTCATCTAAAAGAACAAAAGCAAAAACTAAAACAAAACAAGAGGGAAAAAAAAAAACACAACTTTTTAAACCCTGAGATTCATATACATGATTCTCTTTTTATCTTTTCCCTTCTAGGTAGAGTTTCTTGAAAGACTAGCTCATGCTTGCTTTGTTGTCTTTCTCCCCATCCATAGAGTTAGTAACCTACCCTAACTTTTGCTCCCATTACTTCATTGAATTTTCTCTTTCCAATGTTTTCAATGACATCTCATTGCAGATACAAGTAAAATAGTCTACATTTTTATTAGACTCTGCTAAAAATGATGATGTTGGCCAATTTTTTTTTCTTTGTGTAGCTATCTTTATCTTACCTGTTACTACAATCTCCTAAATACTTTTATGTCTCTGATTATTTCTTCTTTGTTGCCTTAGCTCCCGTTTTCAATTTAAAAAATGAAAACATATTTGAACAATTGACCCTTTCCTACTTCACTAATCTTATGGCCGTTAATGGAATCTTAATCTTCTGTGGTTTCAGGTTTCCAAAATAGAAGTCAAATAAAATGTTTGTTACTAGAAAAGAGTGTTTGATAAATCATTTTAGAAATGTTCTGGCATTAGGCCTAGCCAAGATGATTAGCCAAACTCTTTTTATTGAACTTTGGCTTCAGAATATCCAAATGCAATATTGTTTCTGGCATCCCTGAGTATTGATCCTGTTATGCCTAAGATTAATATCATCCAAGATCATCATGAGACCATGAGTAATATTGAACAAGACTTGCTGTTTAGATTTGTTTTTAACATCTAATCCAAAAACTTTTTTTTTAATTTTAGCACTTTCCACCATCACCGTCTCTTCAGCCACATCTTCACTGGTGACCTGCTGCCACTCTTGCCCCTATGGTCCCTGCTCTACACAGCAGCTGCCGTCATCTTTCTATTTTAATTAGAGCAAAATCCAAACATCTAACCACAGCCTGCAGGGTCCTATAAATGTGGCCCCTGCCTCCTCTCTGAGGTCACTGACTTCACTTACTGCACCCTGCCAGAGTAGCCTTCCTCACACATGCCGAAAGCATTCAAGCCTCTGGGCTTTTACTCTTGTTCTTCCTCCATCTGAGATGCTTACTTATCTGTTTCCTTCTTATCATTCTAATTATACCTCAACTGACACATCAAGGAGGTCTCTGTGCCCTCTGGGCTAATGCAGGCCAGGCAGTCACCTTCTAGCTCATTATTCCTATTTTATCTTCTTCATAACATGTGGTAGTGCTGAAAATTATCCTTTTATACTTATGTAAGTGTGTATTGTCTATCTCCCCTCACCAAGGGGCAGGGATCTGTTCCTGTTGTATAGCCAGTGACTAGGTCAATGTCTAGTTGTTCATTAAGTGTTTGCTGAAGTTATTCTTCCAGGTCTAAGGTCCAGTTCGTCTGTGTGAGAACCTCTCTCTAACACAACCTTCAAAAAATTGGACAAGTTTCTTGAAGAGTTGTTTTACACCTGTTGCAAAACTTCGTGCAGTCCCGTGCAGGAGGGATCGTGACTAAAGTTTGACTTTGGCAGCCATCACTTTACTGCCAAATAAACACTTAACATTTATTTAACATTCAGTATAGGGGGAAACCCAAGGTTTATGGACAGTTTCTCAAGCAAGTGAGTAAAGCAGTTAAGTGTGTATATGGAAACTGTAAGAAATTATGCAACAATCTTAAATCTGCTTCTAAAGACAGAAAGAATCTTCTAAAAACCCTGCCCAGAGTTTTATTTTGGGACCCACGGTTGTGAAGAATATTAAATATATTAAATGTTACTTAAATCAGTTACTTTGAAAGAGGAAGGGAAACTTAATAACGTCGTGGCAACTTCACTATCAGCAGTAACCTCTAGAGGGGCAGAGCTGGGTCTGTACCCTAACACTGACCTCAGCTGAAAGTGCCGCTTTAGCATGGCAGATGTGCAGCAAGGTCACTGCAGAAGCCATGAGATAGAAGTGATAGGGAATTAATGTTTATATATACAATGCCAAGCTTTTGAAATGACAACTAAACATTTTTATAAAAGTAATATAATTAAACTTCTAGTAAATTTTCAGATTTATTCTCAGATCCTAGACATTTGTTACATAATGATGACAGTCAGCTTTGGCCTCAGCCTCACCGAATATTGATTTTAACATCCAGGCATTGGGTATATGGTACCTCAATTATATATAGTTAATTTTACTTTTAAAAGAGGTTAAGAGAAATCCTACAACATATAAATGCATTATATGTTGAATCACACTAGTACTGAAACAAAACCCTCATCCATTTTTTTTTTTTTCTACTCCAAATAATCCTAGGGCATCTTAATTGCGTGTCTTTGAATAACCATGCAATAAAAATTGTACTTAGTATTAGGAGTTCTGCTTCTAGGCTTCAACAGAAAATTATGATCATCCTTATGATTGTGAAATGCTATTATTTAGATTCATTACTTTACTTAATCTTTTAACTTTGTCAAAACAGTATTATGGCAAACAAAACATTTTGCAGGGTAATGGTTTAAAATTGTTTTGCAGCTGTACATTCTCTCTTTATAACCTCATGTTGACTGAAGGTTTCATTTGTTCAACTGCTTTCCTTTCCTCTTTCTTATATTCAGGTAAAGAGGAGTTTACCAGGAGAAATACACTTTTAGAAAATATGCAATAGAGATGTCATTTATAATCTATGGAGCTTGAATTTACAGAGAAAGAAAGATTAATATGCAATTAGCATCTAATTGTACTGATATTGAATTCCAAAACTATACATTAACATATATTTAGAATCTGCTAAGATATATTTAAGCATCTATTATGAACAGTTGTGAACTTGATGATTTTTATTATCAATAAGCAAATACACTGCATGTCAGATAATGTACTGAATATTTACTTTCCACATGCTCTTAAAATAGAAATTATAAAATAAAAATAATTTTTGTACTTATTTACATTTTTGTTAAAAATGCACTCAATGGTACCCAAAGCATTAAAAAAAAAATAGAGCCTCTTCAAATAAACAACCTATTTTCAGGGAATAACTTGGACATAAGTTAGTTCTTTAAATAGAAATGTACACATTATTTTAAAATGTATGCCTTATTTGTCTTGAATGTTTGAGAGAAAATTTAAAAGTAAGTTACTTTCCAGAAAAGTCCAAATCTCTAATAAATTCTTAATAAATTCTTAAATAAGACAGATTTCCATAAACCTATGAAGCAAACAGATGGCGCAAGTTCCAGACAACAGCAGTTCCTGTTTTTCACTGCATTTGTCACCCTTCCAGTCTGTGAAATCCTGCTCATTGGTCCTTACTTCACACTATATTGTTAATGGCTAATTTTAATCCCCCACATAGTCTTGCTTTAAAACAACACAATTTCTTCCCAGCAAAAAGTAGGAGGACCTGGATAAATACTTAAAAACGGAATATGTGAATGAATATTAATAACCATCAAAAGCATAAACCAAAACATTCAGGTGCAAGGAGGAATTTCAGTCCAGTAGTGGAGGTGCAGAAATATCAGGGCCCTAAAATCATACCATGTAAGCAGCTGTATATTTTTCTTACTCGGGAAAATATAGAACCACATAAAGTAATATTGAAGACTTCTAATTTGAATCAACTAGTATAAGATTTTTTAAAATCAACAATTAAAGCTAGGACTATAATTTGCAAGTTTCTGTTGAGTTTAATGAAATCGCCATCATTTAAATCTTATCCCATTTGCCTCCAAAAGTCAACAGAATTTTCCTGTTGTGTCCTTCTAAAATGAATTAGAACTCCTCTTGAAAAGAAAAAAATTAATTGACAAGACACTTTCAAACATGTGACCTTACGTTTCCTAGTCATTTTTTTACGTTATTCTAAGCTTCTTCCCCTTCAAGAAGCTGGAGTTGATGATCAATTCAGAAACAGCTAATAGAGAACTGTTGTTGCTCAGAGACAACATATTTCAAAAATGTGGCTTTAGGTCAACAATAACACTAAGGAGGTAGAATCACATCAGTATAGGTCATTGATCCATATTTAATTGTCCAAGGCAATCAAGCAATTCACCATGAATACTCATCATGTATGCTAACTTATAGACTAAATGTCGAGGCTGAACTAGATTCCATCTCCATGTAAAATTTTTGTAAATTGGGAGCTATAAATGGAAATTACCAAACATATTTAAACCATTTTAAATAAAATAAAAAATCAAGAGGGAAATCAAAATAGTACTAATTTCTATTACAAGAAAAAAATGCCCAGGAGTACACAGTAGTATTAACAAATTTTACCTTCAGTCCTGGTTTCATATATACTCCATAAAATGGGAAGGGTATTAAAAACAATTACACTGTAATAATTCATTCATTCAAGATGATTCATTTTGCTCAACACACTCTGGAATATTTCTTAAGGAAAAAAAGGGGAAGGGGAAGAAAACTAAGAAACAGTGGCAGAGACAATCTTAGGGAAGAGCCTATTTAAGTACAATCCTATATGGAAAGAGAAGCATAGAGAGAAGGATCACCCTGATACATGGAATATAATTACACTTGGCACTGAAGCAGGAAGACAATCACTAATATCCTTGCAATTACTATTAAGAATAAGAGATATTAGTAGTCATTACTATATTATATACTACAAAAAAAAAATTAGTACCCTTAATTCTCTAGACATGCATTGTCTAAATATATAGCTATTACATACCATACTCTTTCCCTTTGACCTACAGTTAGCCATAGTTCTATGTTAAGACATTTTAAGCCTAGTCTTAGTACTGCAATTAGATTTGTTACTTATTATTATTTACAAGTACCTCTATATTTAATGCTCACACAAGTACTGAAGTCAGATCTCTCTCTAGTCATTTTGGTTGTGGGAGGAGGCTCATTCTTTACAAGATTCCTCAAGAAGTGAACAATGTTCCTTGATTTCTTGCATGTAGATAATCATTTGCCTGTATCTTTTTTTTTTTTTTTAGAGGTACCAGGGATTGAACCTGGGACCTTTTACATATGAAGCAGATGCTCGACCACTGAGCTACACCCGCTCCACAGTCTGTATCTTTTATATCGGCAAGTCAGTTTTATTGGATATAAAGTTATTGCCCCACAGTTTTTTATTCTTGATTGTTTTAATGACATTACTTGATTTTCTTCTGGAGTAAAACAGTGTTGCCAAAAAGTCTGAAGATAATCTAATTTCCTTTGCCTTATATATCACTTCCTGTTTTTCCTAGATGCCCAAAGAATTCTTTTTCTTCTTCTTGAGAGTTCAGTTGTTTTACTAGAACACATCATGGTCTTGATTTATTCTTGGTCAATATTCTCAGATACTTTGTGTATTAACTTCCCAGGGCTACCATGACAAATTACCAAAAGCTTAGTATCTTATAACAACAGAAATTCATTCTCTCACAGGTCAGCAGGCCAGAAGTCTGGAATCGAGGTGTGGACAAATGTTCCTTCTGGATACTGTGAGAGAGTCATTCCCTGCCTCTCTCCTGGTTTCTGGAGGCTGCCAGCAGTCTTTGGTGTTCCCTGGCTGACACACGCATCTCTTCAGTCTCTGCCTCTGTCTTCGCATGGTCTTTCCTACTTCATCGCTGTGTATCCTTTCATGGCTCTTATTAGGACACTCGACTTGGATTTATGGCCAACCCTAATTTACTATGATCTCATCGCAATCCTTATCTTATTGACCTCTGCAAAGACCCTATTTCCAAATAAGGTCTCATTCTGAGATTCCAGGTGAACACAAATATTTGAGGGACCCTGTTCAATCCACTATACTCAATATTCTCTTTCAATGTGTAATTTTAAATATTTTTATTTCTTTTTGTTTACTTCTTTGAATTATAGTTTTTAGTCAATGTTTTGTCCCAGCTTTGATTTTCTTCTTCAGGGACTCTTATTATCCATATGTCAGAACTTCTTGGTTCATCTTCAGTATTTATCAGTTTCTCTCAAATCCCGTTATTTCTTTCTTCATTTCTTACTGAGTTTCATAATTTTCCTGCCTTCCACCTTTGGTTTCTCTTAAGGCATTATGCATGTGTTTCTTTGCTCTTGTGATTCTTCAATTCTTGTCTTCATTTTGTAAATGCTTTTCCTTTCATTTCTATTTCTTCCCTATCTTCTAGCAACTAATTTTTAAGTTATTCTAATTCTGTGTTATGATGTTATTCCAAGTCTTGCGTTACTTTGCTAACATTATTTTTGGTGGTTTTGCAATAAAAAGTTACAATTTTGATCTGTTCCTTTTGGCCTATTTTCATTGCCTCTAAGGCTGTTATTTGTCTCCTTTATTCTCTATTGTCTTATAATGCTTTACTGTGAGATTTAGCCTCATTATTTTTCTACTACTTATTTTAATAGAAAATACATTTTTTCCAGAACTTTTAAGTTCAAGTTACTTTTTCTACCTTCACAGAACTCACTCTTCTGTTGCTTTCATTTTAAGAACTGTTAATGATATTAGAAATGTTCATGGTGTAAGTATTCATGAAGAAATTCATAAACATTTTGAACTGAATCATAATAAAAACACAAAGGAGAAAGTTCTAAAATCAATGATCTAATATTTTTCCCTTAGGATCCTAGAAAAAGATGAGCACAAACTAACTAGCACAAAGAATTAATAAATATAAAAGAAAAATATGTTAAAGAAAAAAGAAACAAATCATAGAGAAAAATCAATAAATCCAAAATTTGACCCTTTGGAAAGATCAAGGAAATTGGTAAACCACAATGCACACTGATAATGAAAAATACAGAGAATACACAAATTATCCATTTCAGGAATTAGAATGGGCACCATTACAGATTTCCATGTATTAAGAGGACAATACAGCAATATTATGAACAATTCTATGCCAATAATTTGAAAATTTAGATGACGTGGACAGTTTTTTGAATGACAGAAATTACAAAAACTGACAAAAGAAATAAAATCTTACATTTTTCATATGTTAAAGGCATTAGATTTTTAAGTAAAAACCTTCCCATGTTTTCCCCTATTAATAACATCTTAAAAGAGTATGGTACATTTGTTACAATTGATGAACAAATATTGAAGCATTGCTACTAACCATGGGTCAATGGCTTACATTACAGTTTACATTTTCCACCATACACTTTTATAGGTTTTGGAAAAATACATAATGGCCTGTGTCCATCATTGCAAGATCATGCAGAACAATTCCAATGCCCTAAAAATGCCCTATATTCCATCTATTCGTCCCTCCCCCTCCCCTGGGAACCTATGGTAACCACGAAGTTTCAATTTTTGAAGAATAAGGTTCATAGGGACACTAAGATAACACCCCATGAAAAGAGGAACACTCTCATATTCCATATAAGCATGCCCCAGGTGTGCCCTATCCCACATATCCTCCCAACCCCATTGCCCTGCACCAGTAACCCTCCCCTACCATATCTGCCAAAAGAATATTCCCACCATAGACCTACAAATCCCCAGAGTTCAACTGCTCCTTCCTCCAGTCCTCCTTCCAGTTCCATGGATCGTCCAACCCAAAGCCCCGACACTACTCACCCTCACATTCCAGCACCACTGACCCCACTCACATCACTGCACCACTATCACCCCCATCCACTGCCAAATAATCCCCTTCCACATTATCAGGTATATGGAAAACCCCTATATTTTCTATGTGACTTTTCTTTAACCTAAAGCTGCTTAGAAAATAAAGTGAAAAAAAAAAAAAAAAGGAGACTGGAGGAACATACAGAAGAAAGTGTCACTGTACATAAAAGATAACAGATGATAGAGTGATTAAAGACAATGCAAAAAGAAAATTTTTGTATTTTTATTTTTTATTTTTTTTATTTATGGCTTTGTTTAGGGGAAGATTTTGTTTAGGGGAAGATTTTGGATTGCAGAAGGGTCGCAACTGTGGTAGGGGAGGATCACTGGATCAGGGTGTCAGTGGTGGTGGGGTGTGTGGGGAGGGGTTCACCTGGGGCATGACACTATGGAATACGAATGTGGTCAAGTGATCATGGGATGTTCTCTCGGTGGACGGAGACCCACACAATAATGGAAAGAATATTGAATTCCCATCTGGAGGAGTCCTGCTACATCTTCTAATAGAGTGGCAAGAACCCTTAAGAGTACCTGGACAGTGCCTAGTGAAGGAGGACAGACCAATATGCCAGGCCCTTGATATTGATGCTTGTACTTATGAACCTCATTTTTATGAAATTGAAATTTACCTAGTATTATATATTGCCTAAGAGTTACCTCCTGAAAGCCTCCTTGTTGCTCAGATATAGCCTCTCTCTAAGCCAAACTCAGCAAATAAACTTATTACCTTTCCCCTGGTATGGGGCATGACTCCTGGGGATGAGCTTCCCCGGCACCAAGGGATAATTACCAAGCACCAACTAGTAATGCATTCGGAAAAAGACCTTGAACAAAATGGGGAAATATTAAATACAAAAGAGTCTTTATGGCTAAGAGATTTTAAAGTGAGTCAGGAGGTCATTCCAGAGGTTATGCTTATGCACGTCTCAAGAGGAGCTCACTGACTGCCACAGTAAACAGTGCCTCAAACAGCGGGGCTCCTGAGGGCTCTAGAGACATCTAGACACTAAAGGCAGGGCAGACAATCTCAGGAATTTGGCACCCTGTCAGTGGGCCTTTCCTTGGAATATATGATAAATCTATCTCCCCAATGTATTGGAGTTAGACTCATTTATAATTTTCCTACACATGGCTCTTCTGTCTCTTTTACTTGAACCTATATTAGCACTATACCCATTAAATATGTGTCCCAGAGACTTAAATCTTCTAGCTATTCATATGCCAGTTGAGCCCTGAATCTCAACAGAGTTGCAGAAAACCTATTCTCCAGTTCATCGAACTCGCCCAGGACAACTAACAAAAGGATGATGATGGACAATGCCCATCCCAAAAAACATATAGTATCTACATCTACAAGCAAGATAGTTTCATCCATCTGCCCATGGGATCTAAGTCCCCTCTCAGTTGGAATCAGGGTGGGCATCACCACCCCCAAATCCTCGAGATTGAGGAATGAACAAACATAAGGGGGAATGCAACTATGGACTATTATTATTCTAGCAAAGGAAGAACTTGTATCATTGATATAAGGGAAGAACTTGTATCATTGATATAAAGGCAGTGGTCACCAGTGATTCTGAGGGGAGGGAGAGGGAAGAATAGGTGTAATCATGGGGCATGTTTTGGGACATTCAAATTGTTCTGCATGACATGGCAATGGGGATACAGGCTATTGTACATTTCTTCAAAACCTATAAAATTGTGCAGTGCAAAGTATAAACCATAATGTAAACTATAGAAAATGGTCAGTAGCAATGTTTCAATGTGCGTTAATCAATTATAACAAATGTACTGCTCTAATGAAAGATGTTCTTAATGGGGAAAAGGAGGGGAGGGGAGGGGTTGAGGCATATGAGAATCCCCAATATTTTTGATGTACATTTATGGTAATCTAAAACTTCTTTTAAAATAATAATTAAGAAAAAGCCTTCTCACAATGAAGGACCAAATAGCTTCTTTGGTGAATTCTGTCAAAGATTTATGGAAGAAATAAGAATTCTATAAAAACTCTTTCAGATACTAGAGGATGAAGAACTACTTACCAACTCATTTTATGAGGCTAATAACACTGATATCAATATCAATGACATTACAAGAAAAAAAAAAGTCCATTCAAACTAATATCTTTCACAAGAATATGTTAGCAAATTGAATACATAAGTATTTTAAAGGGATAATACATCAAAATGAACTGAGGTTTATCCAAGGAATATAATGTAATATAATATTAAAAAAATAAAACTAGGTAATTTGTCATATTTACAGAATAAAGGTGAAAATAGATGATCATCTCAATATATGCAGAAAGATCATTTGACAAAATTCAACATGTATTCATGATTTTTTAAAAACTATCAAAAAAATAGAAACAAAAGGGAATTTCCTCAACCTGATAAAAGGCATCTACAGAAACCTGCAGGTAACATCATGCAGTGTGGTGAATGGTGAATATTTTTCATCTAAGATCAGGAATATGGCAAGGATGTCTACTCACTACTTCAGTTCATTATTATATTCCAGGTCCTAACTAGTATAATTAGACATGGAAATGAAATAAATAGCATTAAGATGGGAAAGTAAAAAAGAAGATTAATTTTTGCAGACAACATGAATGTTATGTAGTATATTCTAAAAAACATCTTCAATTAAGAAAAAGCTTCTAGAACTAATAAATATGCTGAGCAAGTTTGCAAGATACATAGTCAATGCACAAAAATCAAATATTTCTATACTACAAACAACATATTAGAAAATGAAATCAGTAATACAATTCCATTCATAAAGTCATCCAAATACATGAAATACCAAATATCCATATGCTGAAAACTTCAAAATATTGCCAGAATAAAAGAAATTATAGAATTTCAGTGTTTATTATAAAGCTACATTACCAAACAGTATGAAATTAAAGAAACATATATCAATGAAAAATGAAATGGTAAAAGGAAAAAATATTCAGATCAATAGGAAATTTTAAAATTCCAGAAATATGGCCAATTGTTTATTTTGTTGTTGTTGTTGTTTTTAGGAGGTACCAGAGATTGAACCCAGGACCTCGTACATGGGAAGCAGATGTTCAACCACAGAGACACATCCACTTCCCTGGCCAACTGGTTTTTGACAAAGGTACCAGAGCAGTTTGATGGGAAAAGTGAATTTTTTTTAATAAATGGTGCCAGAACAAATGCATATTCATATGGGAGAAAATCATGAACATTGTCCATTACCTTACACCATATACAAAATTTAAATTGAGCTGTATCAAGACCTAATTATATGCAGTGAAATGCTATATCCTTGTGTTATACCCCCTGTACTTAAAAATTTTTTTCTTGTGAAATTGAAACTTAGCCTAGTATTATATATTGCCTAAGACTTACCTCCTGAAAGTCTCCTTGTTGCTCAAATATGGCCTCTCTCTAAGCCAAACTTAGCATATAAACCTTCCCCCTGGTGTGGGACATGGCTCCTGGGAATAAGCCTCCCTGGCACCGAGGGATTATTAGCAAGCACCGACTATCAATCAATCTGGAAAAAGACTTTGACCAAAATGGGGAAATATTAAATACAAAAGAGTTTTTATGAATAAGAGATTTCAAAGTGAGTCGGGAGGTTATTCCAGAAGTTATGCTTATGCACATTTCAGCAGGATCTCATTGACTGCTACAGTAAACAGTGCCTAAAACAGCAGGCCTCCTGAGGGCTATAGAGACATATAGACACTATAGGCAAGGCAGACAATCTCAGGAATTCAGCACCCTGTTAACTGGCCTTACTTTGGAATATATGCTTCTCAATATAACAGACTTAGACTCATTTATAATTTCCCTATACATGGTTCTTCTCCCCATTTTCTTTGAACCTATAATTAGCACTACACTTGTTAAATATATGTTACAGAGACTTAAATCTTTGGTTTTTTCATATGCCAGTTGAGCCCTGAATCTCAGCAGAGTTTCAAAACCTACTCTTCAGTCCATCAGACTTACCCAGAATAACTAACAACAGGATGATGATGGACAACACCCATCCCAGGAAGCAGATAGTGTCTGCAAACAATATACTTCCATCATCTGCCCCATGGGATCTAAGCCCCCTCTTAATCAGAGGCAGAGTGGGCAACACCATTCCAAAATCCTCAAGATTGAAGAATGAACAAACATAAGGGGGAAAAGCAACTATGGACTAAAGTAGACTTATTATTCTAGCAATGGAAGAACTTGTATTATTGATATAAAGGCAGTCACCACCAGTGGTTCAGATGGGAGGGAGAGGGAAGAATAGGTGAAACATGGGGGCCTTTTAGGAACATTGGGATTGTCCTGAATGACATTGCAATGATGGATACAGGCCATAATGCATTTTATCAAAACCTATAAAATTGTGCAGGGCAAAGTGTAAACTATAATGTAAACTATAGTCCACAGTTAGCAGCAATGCTTCAATATGTGTTCATCAATTGTAACAAATGTACCACACTAGTGAAAGATGTTAATATGGGAAAATGTGGGAGGTGAGGGGGTGGTGTATGTGGAATCCCCTGTATTTTTAATGTAACATTTATGTAATCTAAAGCTTCATTAAAAATTTAAAAAGTTTTTTAAAAAACTAAATAAATTAGCTAAAACTGAAAAAACTTATAAAGAAAACATAGGAGAAAATCCTTGAGAATTTGGACCAGTCAAAGAGTTCTTAGATAGTACACAAAAACATGAACTATTAGAGAAAACTTTATAAATTGGAATATTATCAAAACCAAAACTTTTGCTCTTCAAGACTTAGAATAAGAAAATTTAAAGATAACCCATAGAATGGGAGAAATTACTTACAATATGAGAATCTGAGAAAGAACTTCTATTCAGATTAAATAAAAGGTCTTAACACTGAAGGAGGAGAGCAAAACCTAATTAAAAATGAGGAAAATATTGAAACATTCCCTTTCCAAATTAAGATATACAAATATGAAGTAAGTACATGAAAAAGTACATGGAAAAAAGTTCAATAATAAAGTTACTAGTGAAATTTGATAATGCTGCACATCATTAGAATGGCTAAAATTAAAATGTCTGAGAAACCAAGTGCTGACAAAGACATAGAGTAATTGGAATTTTCACGTACTATTGATGGGTACAAAAAATGCTACAACCACTTTGGAAAACTGGCAGTTTCCTATCAATTTAAACATACACCTAACTGTTCACTCAAGAGAAATAAAAGCACATGCCCACATGAAAACTTATACATGATTGTATATCAAAGGGCTTTATTGTTGAATGGGGAAAAAAAATGGTGATATTTCCATAGCATATATTATTATGTGAACAATATGGATAAATCTCAAAAACATGCACAGTAAAACAAAGTTGGGCACAATAAGAGTAAATCATATGATTTCTTTTATTATAAAAAAATCTGGAAAATGCAAACTAACTTTAGTAACAGAAAGTAGCTCCATGGTTGCCCATGCACTAATGGTAGAGGGAGATATCAATAGCAAAGGGACATGATGAAACATTTGGGGATGATGCATGTGTTGTGTATCTTGATTGTGATCATGGCTTCACAGATGCAAATTTTATGAAAATTGTAGCAGTTTGGCATTAGTTATGAATTCCAAAAATAGTTATTGGATTATGTTTGTAAACTGGTCTGTCAGAGATATCATTTTTAATTGATTAAATTATGATTAGGACTTTGATTGGGCCATGTCAGTAGGGTGTTGAGTCCCTGCCCCTTGTTGGGTGAGGACTCACAGAGAAAAGACATATGGCAAAGGACAGAGTTGGGAGTTTTGAGCTGGAGCCCAGGAAGTGAACACACAGAAGAACACAGAGGAATACAGACAGCTTCTTAGACATGGCAGAAGCCCCAGGGAAAGAGACAGATCCGTTCACCTGGTAGTCTACAGCTGGCCTTGTGGGAAAAGCACAGCAGCTGAGCCTGGAGAGAAATGGAGCCCCAGGAAGAGATGGATGGAAATAAATTGCTTGCCATTGCAGACACTCTCCGCTTCCTTGGATGGGCATTGCCCATCATCATCTCATCTTCTTGTTAGTTGTTCAGGGTGAGTCCAATGGATGGGAGAGTACGTGTTGCAACTCTGCTGAGATTTAGGGTTCAACTGGCACATGGACTGACCAAAGCTTTAAGTCTCTGGGACAAATATTTGACAAGTACAGTGTTAATTATGGGCTCAAATAAAAGGGGCAGAAGAGCCATGTGTAGGGAAACTATAAACGAGTCTGTCACACTGGGGAGCATAAATTCCAAAGTAAGGCCCACTGACAGGGTGCCAAATTCCTGAGCTTGTCTGTCCTGCTTATAGTGTCTGGATGTCTCTAGAGCCCTCAGGAATGCCACTATTTGAGGCACTGTTTACTGTGGCAGTCAATGAGATCCTCCTGAGACGTGCATAAGCATAACCTCTGGAATGACCTACTGATTCACTATGAAATCTCTTAGTCATAAAAATTCATTTGTATTTACCATTTCCCGCTTTTGGTCAAGGTCCTTTTTCAGATGTATTGCTAGTTAGCACTTGGTAATAATCCCTTTGTGCCAGGGAGGCTCATCCCTGTGAGTTATATCCCATGCCAGTGGAAAGTAGTGCATTTATATGCTGTGTTTGCCTTGGAGAGAGGCCACATTTGTAGAACTCAACTTCTTAACAGCAACATTCAATGTCAAAAAATCAGTGGAGCAATATGTATAAGATATTCAAGGAAATAAATTGTAAGCTAAGTATAACACAAGAATAAAAGAGCCAAATGATCAAGGAGATTCCTGAACTGTTCTAAAGCAAATGAAGATTTTACAACAAAGCAATGGTTGAAGACCAGTGATGTCATCTGTGAGGTCTTCTGGCTCTGCTGGCATATTGTTTGATTTGCTCTTTTCTAGGTGTCTGTATGTGTGGGTTGAACTCAAGATGACATATTTCTCTTGGTGTCCTTGTTGGCCAAACATGCCAATTTCTGTAGCCCTTTTTATCCTTAGTCATAGATTCTAAAGCCTTCATGACATAAGGAACCTACTCCAGTGTGTCAAAAATCACAGGAGTAATTTTGATAATCCCTGGCATTCAGGTTCTCCAAAATCAAAGAAATATGACTCCAATAGTGATTTTCCAGGTTTCAAAAACAAAAGAGGTCCAGAGTACTTATCAACACAGTTTTCAAAAATATTCTTGTGATTGGAGAAGAGCAATGCAAAGACAAAAGTGAAGCAGAATACTTGATATGAAGCAATCAAATTAAGGAATATATTTTTCAAAGAGTAAACTACCACATTAGAAATACACACACACAGAGCTTTAGTGAACTGTAATTAATAACCAATTAAGCTTTGTGAGAAATGCTTTGAATGAAAGAAAATGAATGCCAAACAGTAAGAATCCATTCATCAGGGCATTACTTACATAAAGAAGATTGTTCCTTATTATCAGTGATTCTACTCTACATAATACACTGTTCTTATATTTGTATATAGTTCCTACTTTTGATAGTAATGTTTATACATGTGCATATTTCACCTCAATAAAAGAAAAAATTCTCTAATAGTCTAAATTTTTAGAAATGCTTTGGGCACCAATAAATAAAGATTTTCTCTGTTGTCAATGGTTTTAAAAAATATTGGATAACCACTTTAAGAATAAATTGTAGCAAAACTCTAGTTGTAGGTAGGTAACACATTCATTCATTCTTACACTCAACAAATATTCAACTATAATGCCTACTCTATGGCATGGTTTGTATTAGGTACTTCAAAAGGAGTGATAAACATCAATGGTAATAGTTATATAAGTAAGCCAATTAACCACTAATACCCCTTCCAAATTTGGAATGGGTTTTGTTTTGGACAGTGTCTACTCTACATATCAAACTCTGGTCTCATTTTTTTCCCCAAGAATAATTGCCAAAAGGGAGAGTGAAAATATATTGAATTCTACACTCTACCTCTCACCAAAATAAGAACTGCATTCTTTGCTTTATAAAGTAAATCATGATAGGAGCAATGAGAATGGAATATATGTAATCTGAGGCATATCATCAAGAAGATTAATTGTTTTTGGAAGATGGGCTATGCATTTAATTAGAGGAATTTCCATCAAGGGAGCAATTGTTTCCTTCTATAAAACTTCTACAGAACATGTTTACTTGCAGGATAGAGAGGAATGGTTTTTTTTTTTTTTTCTTCTTAGTCTCATTAGGAAGGCATAGAGTAATCACATTTAAATGCAGTAAAAATTGTTCTGTCACCATCTTCTCTCTCTTGCCCACATTAGACCCAGGAGTGAGGATTTATTTGGCCACAGTCCATAATTCTCTTGGCCCTCACGTTTTACATCCACCACAACAACTTGGTCTGAGGAGGAGCAAAGAGTAAAGCATTTGGGAAAGTTCATCATGGTTCATGTAGCAATTGCTCATGAAAGTGGGAAATGATTGTCCCTCCCACAAGCTCGGCCTGAATCTTTGGAAGTGACACACACTGTTTTTGAGATGGAATTGAGGATTACTATGATAGAGAAACACATGGGCACATTGTTTTCTTTTCCTTTTACATTCACAGGCACTCTAAAAACTGTCTGGTTTGTATCGATTTTAAATACAAAGTATTTTTAAGAGAATATAAATAAGCAACCCTAAATGGGAACAAAATATACTCCTCTTGTGAATAAGCCAAGTATTTAGTTTTTGACATTTTGGATGTCACCTGCATTGATAACAAGTCTATGGTTTTCTATGAAAAAGAGGCAGTATTGGATTAGCTTTAATAAACAGCAGAAGTTTTCACTGTCAATAAAGGTACACAGTATTTTTTGTCAAAATATGCTATCTGGATAGTAAAACCTCATTAACTTGACATTCAGTTAACAAAAACACTTTCAGCTTCCAATACAGTGGGTGGTAAGCTGCACACACTCCAGGACATCTAAGCCAAATCCGTGGGCCAAAAAGGCAGAGAGTTGGGCTCTCACCAAGAGCGCTTGGATGGTTTGCCAAGGAGAGGAATCCTTGGTGAGAGTGAAAGGCCACATCATTTGCTGTGCAGCCTGGCCTTCTCTTAGAAATAGGTAGTTTAGGGTCATTCACAGATTCCTGAAACCCTTCCAGCCATAAAATCAATTTCCGAAGAAATGTAGGATCCAGGACCAATTATTTATTGCAAGGACAAAGGAGCTAGGATGAGTAATAACTTCTGTTTCCCAGAACATATCTGGGAAGCAGCATTATTTCCATTCAGTGTGCATTTTGAATTTGCACGAAAAGGAAAAAAAAATCTCAGAATGATCTGAGGTGAAATCTCTGGATGAGAAGGGAGTATGTAGCTGTACAACAACACTCTTTTGACTGTATTTGGATAACCAATCACTCCCTTTACCTTTGAAGACATTGCTTCATTTTCCTAACTCTAAGAATTTCTCTATGCTATTTCTATTCTTTACTCTTGCTGTTTGCCACTTGTCTTCCTATATTGAAAAATATCTTCCTGTGTCCAGGTTTAAAGTTATCCATATCTGGCTTTTCACTATTTTCATTAAATGTGTGTGAGAGGATCCCAGACTTGTTCCAAGCACTTAGAAATGTTCAGATGTATATAATAGGTATTAGCACATAATTGCTACTCAATAAATATTTGCTGGCTAAATAAAACTTTGCCTGGGACCCTCTGAAGAGCCTCATCACCTTTTTCTTGAGCACTCTAAAACCTGGTACTGTTTTCCCTGCTTCTAATCTATTCCTGCCTTCCACAAAGGAGTTGACAGTGTTTATCTTCTTAAATAATGGTCTGATCAGGCAGTATCTTGGCTCACAAGACTCCAATGGCTCCTCACTATTGAACCCAAATTTCTCCATGATATGGGTTGGAAATAATAGAAACCATAGTCTCCAGGACTGGGATAGAATACTTGAAACGTCAGGGTTTGTTTCCTTTTTAAATGTAGTTTGCTGCCTGAAAAGTAAGTGAAACTAGTCTAGAAGGGCTGGTGTAATCAGGACAATGATTTGGTTGTGATCTCACTGGAGCTCATCATGGGTGGATAATATGTCAAGAAAAGTGACAGGTCTGGTCTTCCCTGTTCCTGTGGAGACAATGGGGAAGAGGGACTTCAGGATGCTTCTATGATTGGAGGAGTGAGCATCCTCTTTCCACATCTTCTGGTTTGTTTCTATGAGACTATACTACATCATCCGCTCCTCCATCCACTGCTTCTCTAATCATATCCTACTACTCAATCTCTCTCTCCATTCCAGCCACACTGGTCTTAATTCTGTTCCTCCAAAACAAAGGCAAGGTCCTTGCATTTGCAGTTTCCTCTGCTTACAAACTCCTTCACTAGTCATCCATATCTTCGATGCTTTCACTCAGTGGTGTTTCCTGGACACTCTACCTTAAAATTGCAGCTCTTCTCAACCCATTCCTTCTCTGTTTTTTTTCTGTAATATTTATCACCATCTAACATACTTTATTTTTTCACTTGTTTTCTTGCTTAGTGTCTATTTCCCATATTAGAATGACAGCCCCATGACAGCAGAGATATTAATTCATTTTATTTGCTGTTTTATCCCTTGCTTCTAGCACATGTCTGCAGATGAATGATTAAATGTTAGAATGAATGAGTGAATGAAAGAATGAGAGCTATCTTTCCAATATTATTTCAGACCGTATGTGACCAAACCTAGCTCCTACATTAGCAAAGTTTTGCTCTTCTGAGACCATCCAGATTTGTAAACGCAGCACATATTTTCCTTTGATTATCCCTTCATTGGATAATCCTTTCTTATTTTCTTTTGTCAGAATCCTATCTCTCAAGTGGCATTTTGATTTAAGACAGGAATCAGAGGCAAAAGGATTATGCCACAGCAGTCTAAAAAAAAGTGAGCTGACCACTTTCTTCTCGTGTCCTTGCCACAGTGGGTTTGACTGGGAACATGGTTTGGCCTCTATATGTTACTATTCCCTCCCTCATCCCCATGCATTTGTTATGTACCCAGCAATCCTTTGGCTTCACTCTTCTTCCTTAGGCAGCTCAACTAATAACTTGCTTTCTCATCTTATACTTGCCCTCCTTTCCTGCTATTTGCTAAATCATTTGGTGCCAGCCAGTCAGCATGTGGTAGCTCTCACATCCTGCTAGCATTCCCCATGGAGTCAGCAGCATGCCCTAAAAAGAACAGTAGTTATCCTTTAAGAACATGATAAGATGCCATGGCCTCCAATGAGCTATGAAAATGGTGGAAGATGGAGGTTGACACAGATGTATTGGATTGCCTCTATCACTCACTGCTACTGGAACTATTTTAAGGGCTTGGGTTAAACATTTCAGATTGCAAGATTAAGCAAAATAAATGCTGTCCCCTAAAAGTACTGTTAATGGTCCATTAAAAAATAAAACACATAACTGAAAAGTAATTTCTTCTGGAATTTTGATAATATTAAACCACTGGTTGATCAATTCGACTATATAATTGGCTTATTTCATATCAAAAAGTTTTAATGAAATCACACAAATATTTATATTTTTAATAGAATCCTAGAGCCTTTATCATTATCAACTGCTTGTCATTTAAACCAGGGACTCTACTAGATACTTCACCTAGGTTGTCTCATTAGTCCTTAGAATAATCACGTAAGTAGGTTATTAGCCTCTGTTTCCCTTTAAGAAAGGAAAAAGTTTTTTTCTGAATTAGCCTCACCAGCACAGAACAGGTTAGCCTGCACCATTCATTACAGTGCTACTACCACAGTGCTTATTTAAATTTAATTTAAATTAAATCAAATTAAATTAAAGATGAAGTTCCTCATTTGCACCAACCTTACTGTAAGTGATCAGCATTTTACCATGTTGGACAGCACAGTATAGTCCTGTTGAGCAGCACAGAGTTAGACCATGGTCCCCTTAGTAGAGTTCCCTGCATCAGACACGGGTATCAAGAAACATTTTCTGGAGTCCTAGCTGCTATCTATCACACTGAACTCAAAAGGTTGATCTTCAAATTATTTCCCAGCTCCCTTTAACATAACATTACGAACTTGAACGTATTTATTTTTAAAGCACATCCCTAATTTTACTTTCTAACTTTACTATCTGTTAAGAAAAGAAGTATTTTATTGTGTGAGTTATGTGTGTGTGGGTGTGTTTACAATAATGAGTTTCATCATGAAGAACTGCCTTGAATTTTTTGTGTAAGTATAATAGTTGAGGGCAACATGCAAATCCTAGCTGCCACTAACTAGTTGAGTGAACATGGACAAGTGATTTGAGCAATTTCCTCATGTGTGAAATGGAGATAGAATAGGGAATAACCCCATAAGATTAGAGAATTAGTAAGATAATGCTTGTAAAATACTAATGACGTGTCTGGCACATAATAAGCAGGCAATTAATTTAAATTATTTTTATAATAATAGTATCAACTATTATGATAGTTATAATAGCAAAATAGTATTATAAATAGCAATGCTATTATTAATACTAATATAATTAATAATAATAATAATATTAGTAACATAGTATAATAGTAAACAAGTATTGTTATTTGACTTTGTAAGCTAGAATCATATTTTTAAGCCCACTTTACACAGATCTGAAGGATCCCTGTATGAATTAGACAAACTGAGCAGATGTATTCAGTTATGGTACTAATCAATAAACTGTTCTTCTTCTCCCCTTGAATTGGCTTCAAACGTTCTCTGAAATTAAGTAATTAATCCAAATCAATAATTAAGGAGTGGTTCTGAAGAACAACAGAGGCAACACTAATAGGATTGATAAAAGTCTTCCCTGTTACACTAGTGGTGGCACCAGTTGACCCAATTTTTAAATGTGATTCATACTATTAAGAGAAATGACAAAAATACCTGAGGGAGACAGAGACAAATTAGATATATCCATCAAAACAATTTGGAGTTGAGTATTTGTTAAAATACATTTTAATGGTAATTTTTACCCAAATGATCTCATGCTCAAAAAGTTATTTCAAGACTAGAGCGATAATTTTGTTTCATTATTTACTAAAAAGGAATTTACTGGCTTTGGACTAAAAAAGGAGACTATGGTTTTGCTGACCAGAAGCCTCAGTTTGATTGATTTCTTTCTTAACATTTTTGTTACACATTACACCAAGTCTCTTAGAAATAGCAAATGTGTCATCATTTTTCCAAATGTGGGTTAAGACCGGAGAGGAGAAAATGTTGAGTTGTGTTCCAAGACAGATACATGCCTGCCCACCTCAATGCCATACACCAAAATGTGGCATAGGATGGATGCACTGATCTAATCAAAGGCTGCCAACGATAAATAGCAACATAGGCCAGAAAGCCCTCTCCTAGCCTCACCCCCAAACACTTCAGTACCATGTAAGCTTTTTGGGTTGCACTTAAAATCCTAGAGAAAGAAGGAACCCTGAATTGGCTAAGATGAACTTCCCCCTACACAGGCTAAATTATGGAAGTTGGATTGGGTACTAATAATCAAAATTCAGTTAGGCTATTTAAAAAATTAGCCTGTATTTCTTATATATCTGGATCTGTAGATTCAGGTTCTAAACCACTATATATGTTAGGAAGATATGGATTCTTTTGATATCATTTGGCATATATATGTGTCAAGTTTGAATTTTGTGACTCTCAGAAAAGATTGTTCTTAAACAAATCCATTCCTATGGGTGTAGGGGCCCTTTGATTGCATTAAATTCAGTTAAGGGGCTTTTGCTTAGATTATTTGATAAGATCACTTTAGGGCTTTTGATTGGACTATGTCAGTGAAGTGTGAGCCAAATCAGGTCTCCACCCTCTTGCTGGGTTTGATATAAATGGAGATACACAGAGAAAAAGGAAGCTATCGTTTTTAGTCCTGCCACATGAGAGAGGACTTAAGGATCACTAGCAGTCAAATCTTCAGCATGAAGTCCCCAAGAGGCTGGGCCTACAGAACAACTCAAGGCTAAAGAGATGAGTCTTATGCCTGATAGCCCATAGCTAAAACTCGAGAAGAAAGCAGAGCAGCCGAGAGTGAGGAGGCCCAGAGAGAGACAAGCCCTATGCTTGGTTGCCCACAGCTGAGCCCCCAAGAGAGGTAGAATCTGGAGGGGAAGGCAGGGACCATGGCAGAGATGGGTTGCCATCTTCACCACATGGCAGGACCCCAGGATCACCAGTGAAAAAGCAACTCTGATAGTACTTTGATTTGGACATTTCATGGTCTCAGAACTTAAGCATTTACCTTAAATAACATTCCCATTATAAAAGCCAACCTATTTCTGGTACTTTGTATTGGCAGCCCTGTGGCAAACTAAAACAATATTTTATAGATATAGTTGTTGTTGTTGTTGTTGTTAAAGACTAAACAGGTCCCCAAATTCTGAAGAAAAAAAAAAAGTTGATATGGATTAACAACTTGTAAAAACAAGTTCTCTGGTGAGCATTAGTGTCTTTGGGAATCAGAGTTTTTAAGAGCTAGGGGGTACAACTTCTCCCTGATCACTGGCTCACTATGCTGGGAATTCAGTTTTGTTTTTGTTTGCCTGAAATGTAAATATCAAGTATGTCTAGGGGCAGAAACAGTCAAAGCAAGACTGGCATATCCTCAAGCAAGTTCCCTTCTTTTCATACCCAGAATGAGGGAAGATAAAGCTACATTTAGCTTTATCTGGTGACCAACAAGACTTAATGTCACCTCAGCTTAAGGAATATTGGCCATAGAAACCTTGCAAATAAATGCCAGGGAAAGTTTTATTTGATTTCCCATGGACTAGATAGGAACAAACTTCCTTTCGAAATGGTAAGTACATACAATTGGAAAAATACCTAAAATTTCTGAAATTAAAGAACTGGAGTAATTATTCAGTTATCCTGGAATGCCAAATAACTTTACATTAAATTATTTGAGCATATTAACTAAAATAATTCTAGATATTTTTATTCCTAAAAAATATAAACTTAAAATTCATATGACAACTGGCAGAGATCCTCCAAAATGAAATCTATCTAACCCAGAAAATGTTCCTTGGTTTTTAATTTTTAAAACTTCCATTAGAGAACATAAAACATATTGCAACTAGCTCGTAAGCCATAGTGATAACCAGTCACTATTAAATTTTTTAAATCATTTCTTGGCTGGCGCATATTTTGAACTAGAGATTAGGGATGGTGCTAAAATGCAGTTCATTACTGGTTGCAACTCCTACGTATTTTGATGAACAGAAATAAATTGCAAATGCCTGATGAACATTGCCAAATATAAATCCCAGTGAATCATGGGTAGTAGCTGAACTAGATTAGTTACTATGTGGTTCCGAATATAAAGAAATCTATAAGGCATAAAGGAATATAACTTCTCACACTCAGTATATCAAAAATTGTAGAAATGAATTATAAAACGTTATCATTACTTCAAAGTATGGCTAATACATTAAACAAAACCTAGAACAAAGGTGTTCATATTTTTTCATCACACATTGAATGGCTAGAATTTCATCCTCCCTGAGGGCTGGGCACTCTGCTTTGTTCTCCCATGTTTCCCTTATGTCTAGAAAAATGTCTGGCACATAGTAGGTATCCAACGAATATTTACTGAAAATACCAGTTCAGGAACTGTACAGATTCCACACAAGTCATCTTATTCGGTCAACATCAGGGTTAAGTTTGATTGTTCAACCCTTCATCCCACCCCTGCCCATATATCCTTGAGCTGCAGAAACAGATTTTAAACTGATGGTTTCACATCAACTTTTCACTTCAAACATGGTATTCTAAGCCTAGAGAGTAGATTATTTGTTAACAACTCTTGTTTTATAGGGAGAAAGTAATGGTTGGGATAGGATTCAAAAGCAGGGGGCCTGTATTAAAAAATATTTTAAAAACACAGATTAAGACAGAATTCATAACATTGCTTTAAAATTATTTCAATAAATACAAGATACACCAAAATCAGCTCTATTTTCATTCCTTTCTTGAAGTAAAAGCACAGTAATTTTCAAACCAGAAGAACATAATGGATAAAAGGGGGAACAGATTGCTTTATTTTCTTCTGTAACACAATATTTCGGTCTTACAGTCAAAAAGACAGCGTCTAGGTGTGGGTGGTATAATTGAGTTAATCAGTCCCTCCATTTTGTTATTCTCTTTGATGCACACTCAAGTACAGAAATAAGTAATGTATCCTAGAAAAAAAAAAGTAATTGTAAAAGGTTGACTGGTTAAATATCATTTTCAGTTACTGATGATAAATGAAACATGGTTTAAAAGCGCATCCCAAAGATCCACTGATGACTCATTTAAAGTGCTTCGTCTGGATTCAGAGTTCCTTAAGATACTTGTTTTCAAAGTTTGTTCTGCTTAAAAGATAACATTTCCATTAACTACTGTCCTTGCCCTGTATCTAATGACAGAAAAATGTTTGCTTACTTAAACATTATAGACAGGACCTTGGTTGTCAAAGCCAGACAAAGTATAATCAATAATATAAAGAAAAAAGACAGATGTCCCTGTTGCTTCCAGAAACTCTTAGAGTCATGCTGGCTTGCCTCAACTCCTGAGATTGGTTTTCAGTTAACTTAACTCCACAAGAACCAGTGGAAAGTGTCACAAAAGAAATAATTTTCCATTCTTCACCAGTGGAAATATCCATAGTTTAGGACCATCTCCTTCTTTCCACCAGTGCCCACCTAAAGAAACCTCATCATCTTGTTCTAGAAAATTTTGTGTAATATCAAAGCTGGGCTAAAAGTTCCACCCAGGATTTTATTTCAGGATTATCTCTAGAGCAAGCTTGTGATCAAAACCTGTACTAAAATGACGAGAATCAGTTACCATTGTTCATAAATTGATAATGGATTTATATCCAATATTACTAGTGTCAATAATTTATCAAGGGAGTCAACAATTTATTAAGTTTTATGAATCTATACCATAACCTTCAGAAACAAAGACAAAATCAAACACACAATCTAAATTGCTTTCTTTTCATATGCAAACATTTAACTTATCTAGTTAATTCACTCAAAGAATTTTGTACAGGAACACATGTGGGTTTGGGACATTTTTCTGGTATAGGTAATATATCGTAAATTCCTTCAATACTTTTTATTTGATGGTGAAGTTTTTATTACTGGCACTTTGTATTGTTAGTCTAAGATGGAAGGAATATGGGAGCCCTCTGGTGGCCAATATTATAGTGCGCCTTAGGGCAATGCAAATTCCCCTCCCCTAGGGGTATCAATAACTAACAGGGATGGAAAAAACTGAAGTCATTGAAATTCAGATAAGTGAGGGTGTGCTCATACTACATCACACATCTTCCCATTTTTAAAGCAAATATTCAGCGGCCGTTTTAGGCTCAAGGTTAAATCTCCATATACAAAGTACACCAAAGCAGTTGAAATTCAGTTATAAAATGGGGGTGATTTAGACCACAGCAAGGAAAAACATTGAAACTTCATAATATTAAAAAATGTAATTATTAATAACATAATTAATTATGTTTATATTAATTATCATTTATAAACATTTAATTTGTTAATATCTCTCACTACACAAATGATTCAAAAAAATGATAGGCTTTAGGAAATAAATTAACTCCTAAAAATGATTTCTAACTCAAAAACTATAAGTGTAATACATTATTAAATAGCACCTTGGTGGCCTAGAAGATTTAATGCCCTTCTAAACGTGATTAGTTATTTCCAAGTGAGACATGTATTCACTGGAGGATATTACATCATGGTAATTTTAATGCTGAAACCTAGCAAGCTTTTAACAGAAGCCAACATTTTAACCACTTTCAGATGCAGGCTTTCCTTTTTATCTTCAAGCCAGCAATAAATTTATACCTAATTTTTAAGTTTGCAAAAGCCAGTCAACACACTGCCTTACACAATGCAAGAATATGGGGATTTGTAGGATGGAATATTTAGATATAGGTTTTTACCTCCCGTTTTGAAAGTGTCCTTATTTATACAGCATCACAGGAAAGCACAGTCCATGTGCAAAATGTTATACATGTTTTAATATCACAATGCAAAGCAGTAATTAATGCAGAACATATTACAGTTCAGGGTATTTTAATTTCATGCTCTTGAATTCAAACCATATTAAACAAATGAATGCAAATCTATACATGCATAGGGCAGTATGTCATTCCCAGTTACTGCATAAAAATAAAAGTGATTTTACACTGTTCATTATTAAGTTGTGCTTTGAGATCAGGAAGTCTTACATGTATGACATTTTCAAAGACTATTTTAATCTAGAATATTATTAGTCCCAAATAATTACTGGCGATGTGACTAGTAAATCCTTATTAAGAATTCATTACTTGTAGGTCAATTTCAGAACTTGATTTCACAGGGTCAATGGTTCTCAATCAGTCTGAAATATAATTATGAATGACCACACTCAAATGTTTAGACTTACAAGTACAAGAGAATTATAAAGGCACAGGAATTCTAACCATAGTCTAAATGCTACCTTTTGACTAGTGAAAGTGATTTTGAGAGTACATGGTTTACCTTTTAAAATTGTAACATTATCTTAAAAGTATTGGGGGAACAACAACCTTTTGGCACTGAGTAACAATGTTCTCAAATTCTCGTGTACAAAAGATTCATGTAGGAGGTTTGTTGGATCCCCAGGCTCTACACCCAGAAATTCCTATTTAGTAAATTGTGCCATGTACCTATCCTTATCCCATCAACGCTGGTATACCCAACACTCACTAGTATTACCCTCCCAGTATGTTTTATGCTAGTTAAAGTTGGGAGGGGAAAAGCAACTCTTTTTCATCTTTATACCCTCCACAGCCCTCTGGATGACTCCCTAGAATATGATAATTATTCACTAAGTGCTTGTTAAAAGAAAAAAATGCAAAATTTGAGGGGAAAGAAATCCCAGACAAAACCAATTTCACCACCATAAAAAAAAAGTATTTCCTGCCACACAAATGGGCTGGACACCAAACCACTGCTATGTCCTGGTGCAGGGAAAACCAGAGCCATCTTTCTAATATATTCTGAATCCTGGCTTCAGAGAATGAGGCACAGATGCAGAGTCTGGGGGAGGCCTTGACACTCAGATGAACTTAACTGAAGGCAATCCTAGATAAGAAACCATGTAGGCTGGGGTACTCTGAGCAGAGAAGGGGTCCTCTTGTCAAAGGAAGAGCCACCTTTCCCTGTAATGCTTCTGGCTCTCAAAATAAAGGACTGTATATCCACTGGGAATGGTTCTCATGCATTCTCATGATCTGGGGATAATATTACCACAATCCTAGAGCTCAGAGAAAATGTTTGTATATGATCTGTATCCAGTGATTATGAAAAGCCCCATGCTCAGTCGAAGTTGCATAGCAATTTGTCCACTTCTTCTCAAGGAAAATAAACAAGAAACATGAATCTCACAAAGGAATAGGACTAAGCTCCACATTTCTAAATTTGAAAGTGTACAAGCTTAAAACAGAAATTCTTCAGTGGAGGTAAAGATTTAGGAAAAAGAAGGGACACTGAAATTTCTTGAATGCCGAGTGGCATTGGGGAGGACACAGAGAGGAGGGGCAGCAGTAGATCCAGAATGGGAATGGAAAGGGAAGTGCATACTGAAAGAAGCAGCCCTGATAACATAGACGTGATGAGGGAAGCACAGATTCTTCCAGGCAAAGTCAAAGTACATATAACATGTTGAAAATTAACAGATGCACTGGCAAGTGGCAGACAAGTATCCATGTTAGCTTGGACATAAAAGGATTTAAATGAGAATAGATAAAAGAAGATGAGTGGTAGAATTTCAGGGACACCTACAAGATTAAGTGCTATTTCAGTCAGAAGAGGGTATTATTTCAAGAAATGTCCCTTTGGTATATTTTTATCAATGTCCCTTAATTAAAACAGTCTAGAAAGAAAGAAGTATAAGTACCTTCCCAGTCACAGGAACATAATTTCAAATTAGAATGACAACATTAAAAATAATCCTCAAACTGAGAGGAATTGCACATTTTGGTGTGTCTGAGATAAGGAAGGCCCCTTCCCTTAGCAGCTGCCATCAAGATCATCTGTGTCAGTTTTCTACTGTGGCATTGCAAGTTACCACAATGTAAGGGACTTACAACAACACCCATTTATCATCTCACAGTTTCTGTGGGTCAGTAGCCAAGGAATACCTCAGCTGGGTTCTCTGCTCAAGGCCACGCAGGGCTGACATGGAGGCATATGCCTTGCTGCAAGCTCATCTGGATGTTGGGAACGAGTAAGCTCCACTTACAAGCTCCCTTCTGGACTGGACAATGTTGGCATCATCCACTTCCTTGTGGCCGAGGAACTGATGGCAGCTCATATCGTCAAAGGGAGCAGAGGAGGGGGAGTCTCTGCTACTTCGAGTCTCTCACTTCATAGAAGGCCTGGTCCCTCCTTTTAAGGGGCTCATTGGGAGGAGGTCAGGCCCATCCAGTTTAACCTCCCTTTTTATTAGCCTAAGATGGCTGATTAGGAACTACTTATGCTTTAAAATCCCTTCACTTTTGCCAAGTAAATTAACGTAATTTCTGTAGTGACAGTCACCACCTTTGCCTTATTTTACGGTTTAAAGGCACATCCCAGGTTCCACTCAAAGGGAAGGTAGTAAGAGAGGGGTTCCCTGAGGGCCTGCCTTCCACACCACTCTATGGTCAATTACTTTTCTTTCTGGACTTCTCATTTATCATGCCTAAAGAGATGAACTTATGTTTCTGAAAATTATTAATATCTCCCATTATACTCCTAGAAATTTTTCAAGAAACAAGAAAATGATTATTCCAAGAAAAGGCCAATAAATGAAAAAAAAAACTGAGAAATTAGCATAGGTCTGATTTAATTTTTCTATTATTCTTTATTCTTTCAAGGTCACTGCATAATATGTGTGTAGGAAGGCACATTGTTAAATCGAACTAAATTAATTATTATAGTAACCAGTCACAGTTATGAAACATTGGTGATTTGAATTTTGGCCCGAAGTTAACACAAAATTTGAAGAAGAGTGTTTACAAAGAAATTAGCTTAAAGGGTATCAGTGGATAGGTTAGCACTTTAGAAAAATTACAGGAGTGTGTGTTATTTTCATTCACTCTAGGATCACAGGTTGAGGATAATTGATGTTGAGCATTGCTAAACCCCAACTTCCCCCCTTTCTCTTTGTCTATGAGCAGATACTGTGCTCATCTTCAAACCTCTGATTATGTCCGGTACACAAACCTTAACATCAAATGATAATAATACTAACCAATAATAATTACTATTGAAACCACCACAACACTGTGCTTGGCAAACCAAGATTGATGGCATCATTCTGTTTAGAGCAGGGATACAATATTCATTTATGTTTGTGAATAAAACTAAAACGAGGGCTGAGTTTTAGTCTGAATGTGATTTTCAGACTTGTTTGATGCTGGTGCAAGAATAGACAGATACATAAAATGTAAAAGCTTTAGTTTTATGGTCTTTGTTTTTTTTCCAGTTTCTATTACCTACTAATATGGACCAGTTTCAAATTTGGGAAAGAAAAGAACATTTAAAAAAAAAAAAAAGCCTTAAGAAGTACATCTTATTAAAATAAATTTGATAAAGGTTATATCTCAAAGAATTTAAATATTAAAAACATTAAAGAATTAAAAATAGAATATTCATTTGATCTCTGCAGAAAGACTTTTCTTGACAATGAAAGAAAACACAAAGGAAAGAAGCAATTGATTTAACTCCATAAAAATTCAAAATAGAATGCAGCTATGTAATTATTTTTCAAAAAATATGACCAAGAATGAATAGGCATAACATACAAGGTTAAAAATGGACAGATATTCATTAAAAATCCTCTATACTTAATGGGAAAAGATTTGCAAAGATTTAGACATGAAAATATTCAGTTCCAGGGATTATGTAACAAGAGGGAAACTCTCACACATTGCTGGCAGGAGAAGAATCTGGAACAGTATTCTTATAAAGCAGTTTGGTAATATGTAAGATGCCCCATACGGTCTTCTATTGATCTCAGGAAATGATCAGATATGTCAGCATATGTGCTCATTACAGTTCTTATGCTAGAAAACTGGAAAGAGATTAAATGTAGAACTTTTGATGAATTAATCACATAACAAATATGTGTAAAATATGTAAAGTCCTGGCACAGGGCTGGGTATTATGGACACAGTCATGAATGAACCAGAGCTCTGGCCCTCATGGAGCTTACATTCTACTGGCAGAAACAACCGAGAGACATAAATAAATAAATTGGAGATTGTCTGCCATGCTGCAAAGAAAATAAACTGGTGGTGGGATGGGGTAACTGAGGGAAGTCACATTGGAGTCAACAAGCAGGCAAAGCCTCTCTACACAGGGAACTTTTGAATGGAGACTTGAAGTATGTGAGTAAGTCAGTTGTGTGACGAGCTGCAGGAAAAGCGTTCCAGGCAAAAGAGAAAGTACAAGCACCAATAACCAGAAAAGAGATTTAAGTGTTAAAATTGCATTCCCCAGATTCCCTTGCAATCTGTGATGACCTATTTCACCAAGCAGAGAAGGATCAATGTGAAGTTATTTCCAAAACCCTGTGCCAGAATTTTTTCCTTCAGTTCTGCCGATGGTTCTATGAGCATTCTATGTCCATTTCTTCTTAAAACATTAGCTAGAATAAATTGTAGGAATGATGCTGCAGGATAACATCAGCTATGTAAAATCTTATACAAAGAAGACTAGAAAGAAATATGTAAAAGAACTAATAGTTTCCTAAGGTAGATGAAATTGCGAATACTTTCTCTGCCTCACATTTTCCTGTATTTTTAAAATATTGAATGATTTTTCTATTTTTTATTATTGAGGAAATTTAGAAAGCTACTATTTTATGTGGGATGATATAGTAAAGAAAAACTCATTTATTTGTTCAATAAAAATTTTTTGCGTGTCCACTCTACCGAGCTCCATCTTTGGTGGTGGGATTAAAGAAGAGGACAAAAAGGCCATGCTCCTTCCCTTATAAAATATTTGGCGGGGAAAGCAGAAAATAGGCAAACACCATGAAATACCTCTGACTTAATGAGAAACCAATATCTTCATAAGCTTTCCTGAAGTTGTAAGGAAAAGGGTTAACATTTTGCATTATGTGGGAAGATATTACTAGGGCATGGCAGGGTGGGAAGGGGAGAAGGTGGGGAACACCTGCTTTAAATCTCTCTTCTTTCCTCAAATATCCTCTTTAGTCTCCTTCATTTCCTCCTTCCCAGCCCAGGCAATCTCCTCGCTCTCCCATATCATTCCCAATGTCTTTATATATCTTTTCCTAATGAAAAAAAATTAGCTTTTCCAATTTCATCTTAAGACTCATTGCCTCTACTGAACAAATGACACTTTAAAATCCACAATGCTTAGAAATCAGAGGCAAATCTTTTTTCACGTCACATTGGAAAATCACAATCAGTTCAGAGTCAAGAGAAATCTCAGGAGATGAGGATCCTACACATCACATAATTCAAGGGATAGCAGAAATCAAATGCAAATTATAAGCGAGAAGGAGGAGGGGAAGGAGGAGGCAGAAGGAGGGGGGAGAAGGGGGAGACCTTGAAGTTGAAGCAAATTGCATCTCAGTCATAACATCTCTTCTGTGATTTCTGGAGAGTCAGGAATCACTCTGGTTAGAGATGTTTTGTGGAGTCTGCAGGGAGAGGGTGGTAGAGGGTGTGGAGCCAGAGTCGGGACACATCCTAAGACTGCCTATCTGAACATGCCCTTCTTTTCCATTTATGAACCTGGGCTTCACCTTGAACATGTGCCACCACTTCCCAGTATTCCAAAGCCTTGCTGCATGTGGTTTTTCAAAGTTTTAGGGGAAAAAATGCCTACCATCAAAACCCCATTGCTATTTTTACATACATAACCCCAGAACTCTATCCCAGAATGAAAAAAATGAAGAAAATATGGCATTGTCATTAACATATTTTAGTTTTGTCTTTAACCACCAAACAAGATTAACATTTCTTCTGTAACTTCAATGTCACAGATGTTATCAAAGTGGGAAAATATGCCTCCTGGTATTTTGTCCAGAATCAAACAAAGGACCAAAATTCAATACATCAGGAATGTCTTTTTTAGCTTAGCAGGGCATTATCACATTTTAAGATATCTGATATATTCTCAAATGTCCTCAGGTTAGTTCTACATTGAGCACATTGCAGTAGGCCCATCATCAAAAGAAGATCCATGTGGTGAGAAAGTCTACCTCTTTAGAAGTAGCTGGGTCTCTAATTAATGATCTCCCTCTCATATCACCACTGCACTGTCATCCTGGGACTGAAAAGCAGCCAAAAAAGGGAACTCAGACACTGGCATTCCACTACTAAAGCAACTTTCAAGTCTGCAGTCTTAGTCCCAGCAATTCCAGTTTCTTTTCTTGGTCAGTTAAATAGTTTCTGAAGAATTGGAAAGCTGCCACTCAAAATTACCATTGTCAACCCATTTGGTGGTTGGTTTAAGCACTTCTGTGAGTGTTAACAAGCAGGAAGAGAACGGTAAAGTCAGCTCCTGACTGAAAGGAATCCCATGGTCAAACCATGACAATAAACATTGTCATGAGAGCTAACAGAACTGAGAATATTGTCAACATTGGTTACCACAGTGAATGTGGGCACACGGGGGGCACTCTCTTTCTTTTATATACTGTATTCTATTTACTGTATTCTATTTTATAAGAATTACCTGTTTTATAGTTAAAATAAAATATATGAATAAAATATTTTATGCATTACAATTTTAATAATAAATCCTTTTTCATCATCTTTTACTGAAAATCTCCTCTCAGGGCAAAGAAGCAAGATCATTTCCCTGAACCCTGACCACCAAAGTCTAGTGGTCAGGGCAAAGAGCAGGCTGGAAGTGCCATCTTGATCACTCAGAGGGCTCTGTTTGGGTATATAACTGTGTGTTAGATATTTTATGAATACCTTGTGACCTAACATAGAACAAGAAAAAAATAGCACAAAGTCATTATGAAATCAAAGAAAAAAATATATATATAAATGAAATAAATTACTTAAAACTAATAAAATTGAGTAATAAATTCAAAAATATCTCATTTGAAATCTAACAAAAGAAAAGTTAAACCTCTAGGATATTTATGAAGAAATGGGTTTTTTTTTTTTTTTGGTCCAGAATGCAAGGTTTTATAAAATATTTGACATATTAGATCTAATAAGAACAATTATAGATGTGTTTATGTGTGTGGTTCATAGACACATTATAGAAATGTAAACACCAATAGCATTTAAAACAATATATTAGAAATCAAGTAGAGATAAATACCAAGAAGCTTGACCTATATGAAAAATTCATAGTTAAGTTTAAAATATGAACTTCCGTTTATACAACTAAAAATGTAAAAATTATAGGGCAATCAAAAAATAGCTTGTGGAAAGTACACAACCTCAGTATTAAACAAAGAACTGAAAATTAAAACAAAAAATTCGATGTCATTCTTCACCTAGTACATTAAGAAAGAATAAAACAAGCTATAATACTCAATGCTGCTGGAAGTTTGTGAAGGTTCCAATGAAGGCAATTGATAGTAAAGCATCTAGAACAATGGTTCTCAGCCTTGAATTCACATTGGAATCACTTGGAGATGTGTAAAAAATGCAAATCCCTCTGATCCACCCCCAGGGATTCTCATTCAACTGAGCTAGGTTATGGATACGCCTTTGGATTCTTAAATCACCCCAGGTGATTTTAATGTTCAGTTGAGGTTTAAAGCCACTAATTTAGAGTCTTAAAATTTATTGTACCTTATACCCTGTTATAAAACTTTTAACGCTGTATCCTGAGGAAAGTTTTAAAACTGGACAAAAGGGAAAAAAAAAGGATGCAAGATTTTCATCATATGGTCGTTAATAATAACAGAAAGAAAGAAAATAACACAAACTCCTAATTATAACACAGACAAAATACAGGAGATTATGAGGAAATGTATATGAAAACAATGTATTACTGCTGTGAAATTCACAGACAAACTTAGCAGCCATCTCCCAGCCCTCAACTACCTACTCCCACTCTGCCTCCTTTTCTATTGTGGGAAGATGTTTCCATTCCACAGTCCAGGGAAGATGGTAGGTCTCATGAAAAGGCCTGACTGTGCCTTAAACCCCAAAACCAGGAACAAGTAGCCCCAGCTGCTAATCAGGGCAGGAAATTTCATTGGCAGGGCTCCCTCCTGCCTTGGATCATATAAATACCCCACCCTTTGGCAGCACACATTTGTCTCTCCTCTCCAATGTGAAGTGGGGTCTGCAGAGCTGCCATCCACTGACCCTGACCTGAGCAGTTGGCCTCCTGAGGAGAGGGGCCTTGATGGGATCACTCCCCCTGCTCTTTAGGACTCTGTGCTGCATCAGTCAAAAAGCAGTCATTTGCTGAAAGTTGCTGTTGTGCATGAGCCTGTGCTCCTACAACACACCGCAGAGCAACTCGTGCCACAGGTTTTGGCGCAGTGAGCAGGGTACATGGGGACATATGGAGTTGCGTTGATTTTTTTAGCCATTTGTTTCACCGCTCTTGCATTCCTTTGGTACAGGAGCATTCTGGGTGTCACAGGACTCAAGGTTTTGTGGGCTAAAATGAAGATGCCAACCCACAGCTGAGGGATCTAGGACGTGCTGTCTCTGTTCTCTGAGGGAAGGGCAGGGATAAATGGGACTTTGAGAATCCCCCATGAATGCCAGGGAGTTAGCTAGCGGGTTCCATGCTGAGATCAATGAGGCTGGGGCTCCCATCACCCAGTGGAAACACCCCTGGTTCACAGCCTCTTACATCTGTTCTCCTTCTGGAACCAGGCACACCTGCACTCAAGCCACCCAGCTGACCTTGACGTTAGGGTGAAGCCGGTCAATACTCAGGAGGCTATTAGAATTCTAGATGGGGACCTGGAGGTGAAAGCAAAAGTACAAGCTTTTACAGAGAAGGAGATAAGGGATATGAAAGATAAGTGTGGACAGAAGCCTGGAGAGGATCTCATTCTCATGGCTGTGTCGACTTTATGATAAGTACGTTGGTACGATAAGGCCCGACTTCATTACCACCCTGATCAACCAGGCTGATTGGTGGAGTCTTGGCCTTGCATCCAACGGCATCCAATGGCATCCTCCAGCAAACTCCTTGTCAGTTGGAGTTAAGGGAGGAAGAAGCAGGAGTGGGAAGGAAGCAGCGGACAGTGCAGCCACAGGTGCTCCATGGCCACAGGCTCTACATGACTGGGTCTTTGAGAGAGACAGAGGAGCAAATCCCACCTGGGCGGCTTCCTCTGAATTCCAACTAAGCCTTGGAGTAAGGAGGAGGAAATCATGCCATGCAGCCAACACTTGGGTAAATATTCCACCCCCACCAGAGGGATTTATCCCCTTGCCAAATTCCCATTTGGTGGCAGAACATTGATAACTTTATTAGAAAGGATGCCACTGAGTGGGGCAACAAGCCCTCACCCCAGCACTTTCCTTGGAAGATGGGATTGAGTAGGTCTTTCGTACCCTGCCTGCTTAGGGAAAAGGCTATTGTACTAGGAGAGTGGCTGCCATGGTAATTGACAGAGGAGTCAGGCTGGCAGGCAGTAGGCACAGGCCTGTTAAGCTAGCAGGTCCTGAGATTCATGGGATGGGACATTGGCCTCTCCTTCCTCTTGGTGCCACCACTTGCCAAGCTATCTTCTTATGGCTAGTAGAGCAAGGGAACCCAAAGGACACCATAGATGGGTTCTCCAATGGAGAACTTTGGGAAAAATTTAACTAGAAGGAGGACCATGGGCTCAAAAGGGACAATCTGCCCCTGGATAACCCCCTCTCCACAATCCCCAGATACAGATGGTAGAGGAAGAGGATCCTGAAGATCTCCCACCTCGCCCTTCAGCCCCAACTGAGGAGTCTGCCCCACCCCCAACCCCTAAAGGGACCTTTTTTCCCAAACTTGAGTAAATTGAAAATGGCCTAGGGGTGGAGCCAAGGGTGCCAACCATTCCCCGAGAACTGAAAGCTATAAATGCCCCGGTGTGTGTACAATTTGGGGACAGTGAACAAACCTTTATGCCAATTTGGATATAGGTGCCCAGGTCACTATAATTTAGGAGACACAGAGGGGAGGGGACAGCAAATAGCATTGGGAGGTTTCAGGCATTCCACATGGGTACAGGGATGGGAGCTAACAGGTGGGTTGGTCCCTATAGCCCTTTAGCTGCCCCTTTGTTATGTTTCCCACCAGGGAATGCATTATAGGAATTGATATCCTGCACTGCTGCACTTCCCAGCAGCGACTGTGAGAATCGGCTACCCCATCCCAGTGAATTCTTAAGGTTGGGTGAGTGACAGACCAGGCACCCTTAGTGCTCCTACCTCTGCTGCATTGTCCAGGAGCAGCAATACCACCTCCCTGATAGAGATAAGGACATTACTGCACTCAGTAAGGACCCTGTATCTGCAAGTAGCCTTTGCTTGCTCACTATCTGCCTGATTAGCCTAGCACAGCCAGTGAAAAAGGCAAGTGGAGCATGGCAGCTGACTACAGACTATTAAGACTTGGATGCAGAAGTTCTCCTCTGTGGCACTCGTGGGTCCCAGGCATTGTGCTATTTGCATATTGGTACCAGCATATTCCTCATCTTGGTATCCTCCTTGCTCCCCTATACTGGATGATATGGAAAACAGATACTGGAGAATAGAGAAGGAGCATGCCCTGGAGGAGGTAAAAGTGGCTATTTTACCCACTCTGCCTCTAGGACCTTTAGAGTCTGGATCTCCATTGGAGCCACAGGTTTCTGCCACCCACACCCGTGTCAACTGGTCCCTCTGGCAGAAGGAGAGAGCAACTAGAATTTGTAGACTCCAGGGTTTTTGGACCAAGAAGGTCCCAGATGCAGCCCAGCACTACTCCCTCTTCAACAGGTAACTGTAGCATGCTACTGGGCCTTGGTAGAAATGGAAAGTATCACTAAGTGCTCTCAGGTCCTCCTGAGGCCAGAAATCCCCATCATGTCCTTGGTCCTGGGTAATCAGAACACTCACCCAGGCAGTGCCCAACAGAGCATCATAAAATGGACATGGAACATTCAGAATTGTGCTTGCCTGGGCCCACAGGGAGTGACACACTTGCATGAGCAGATGCCGGAGGACCCCCTCAACAATGATCCAGTTGTAACACCAGATGAGTGCCCTTTCCTCCCTGAATTGGCATCCTGGGGGCCCCAACTCAAAGACACCCCCACCAGATGCTCAAGGCTGTTTCACTGATGGATCGGCAAACCTGAAGCCATCTGATACCCACTGGTCAGTAGCCAATGTTTCCCTTGCCTCAAGCAGACTATATACCTCCTCTAGCACTGGAAAAGGTGCCCAATAGGCTATCCTGCAAGCAGTCCTCTTAGCCCTGGAACACTCACCCCCAAGCACCTCCATGTACCTGTTTACTGACTCATAGGCCATCACTACAGCTTGGCAGTCTGGTCAGGTTCATGGAGGGAAAACAATTGGAGAATCAAAGTCTTCCCGGAGTGGGAACGGAAGCTTTGGAAATAATTGTCAGATGAAAAAGTAACATCAATGTTACCTATGCTGATGTTCATGGCAAGGGTCCGTATCACGATGAACATCATGGGAATGACCTAGCTAATAAGAATGCACAGGAGGCTTTTCACACTCAGTGAGGCTGGAGATCCTCCTGGGAGAGTGGTAGAGGGTGACCCTGACCAAAGAATGAGGACAATGAACTTACCCATGGTGTCATCCAGGAAACAGCTGAATTTCCCATGGCTGCTTCCACTGTTGGGTGGATCCACTGCTAAACTGGACATGGAAATTTCTAACACCATGAAGTTATGGGACCAGGAACATGGAGTACCTCTCTCATCAAAAGAAGCCTAATCTGCCATTTATCACTTTGAGAGATGTCAACTATAAGGCAGTGTCTGAAAAGGGCGTTTAGGAGCTATTCCCAGGGAAGCCATATTGGCCACTCATGGCAAGTGGACTACATCAGTCCTATCCTGCCATCCCAAGTACATCCTGCACCTTGGTCCCTTAGACAACTGCTCAGGCTATGGCCTTGCCTTTCCACTTTGTAATGCAGATGTTATTTTGGAAAAGCAGCTTTGCCACCCCTTTGGGTACCCAGATGACGTCTCCTCTGAAAAAAGACCCCACTTTACTGCACAATCCACACAACGATGAGCCAACACTCACGGAATTAGGTGGATCAGCCACATCACCCACCACTCACAGGCAACCAGCATTGTGGAAAACTTTAATGGCTACCTGAACAAGAAGCTTCAGCTTCTACACACTAATGACTTTCTTACTGGAGGGACTGTCCATTTTACTTGGGCACTTCAGAAACTGGACGCAGCAATTCCCCAGAAGGGAAACACAACCTTCCTAGCACGAGGAGGGGATGAGGGTGGGGGAAGAACCCAGGCTTTGCTGCACAACCAACCTTACACCCAGTAAATGAGGACTGGCCCCCGAAAGGGGGACCGAGGACACACCACTTGAGGCTCTCCTTTTCAGCCACTGTCAGGGAATCATCCCACTTTTTACCCCATTACAGTCTCCAAATGATTCTCAGGATGGTGAGAGGTGGGGGCTGCCAGGTGGGGGTAAGGGATGAGGGAAGCAGGCCTACAAGTGCTTAACACACATTGGGTGAAAATTCAGCGGGCTGGATCTGTGAGGCCTGACACATGCACACCGGAGGTTAGCAGATGACACCTACCCCTGGTTGGGTCACTAGGGGAAGGGAAGGGTCATGGGATACCTTTGAGGAGTCCTGACAACTCTCTTCTATTGTGAAGGGGTGGAAGTGGACTGGAAGATCTGGGTAAGAAACTCAGATATATAGGAAAGAGGTGAGGTTATAGCTCAAGGCAAGGGACACCTTGGAGGGAAAAGATAAGTTACTACAAATACACGGAGAACAGTGATCCCACAGGAAGTGGGTGCACAAGCACCTTATCAGGAGTAGTTACTGCTCCATTTTCCTGTTTTCTACAGATTTGTCCTGGTAGCAGCTTGGAAGGAAAATACCTTTATCCAGCTGACCGAGGCCATCGCAACAGCAGGGACGCTACCCAACTGTGGGATCTGCCGTCAGACCCTTCATTCTCTGTCCCCTCTCTGCCAAGCCTGGATTGACACTCAACAAACACATGATACGCAATCTGTCAAGTCACCTTGGTCAACATTGCTGAGTTCACAGCACAAACCCTTCAGGCTTAGCAAAAATCATTAGACTCTAGCCAAAGTAGCGTTTGATAATCACATTGCCTTAGACTTCCTCCTAACCCAACAAGGAGGTATATGTGCTATTGCTAACACCTCTTGTTATATGTGGGTTAATACCTCAGGAGAGGTGGAACAGGAGGTGACTAAAATACAACAACAAGGCCCCTGGCTGCCAAGTGTACACACAGAATCTATGTGGGACCTCTTCAGCTGTCTCTGGGAGTTAAGGGAGCATGGATGCAACCATTGCTTCAGACAGACTTGATCACTCTGCTTGTCATCATGGCATGCATGGGCAAAGCCCTCCTAATGTGCTGCAGCCACAGGTGTTCCCAAACTTGCACTGTCAACATTGCTGAGAGCCACAGGCCAGCAGACTTAAACTGCCTCTGCCTGTGTGTTCAAGGTGGACTTAAGTTGTGGAAGCTAATGGGGAGGAGTAAGCTAGGCCTGGGAGAGAAGCCCAGGGGGTGGACTGCTGGGGAAGTCACAGACACACTTGGCAACCATCTCCCAGGACTCATCTACCCCTCACCTCCTGCCTCCTTTCCTATTATAGGCAGATGTTTGGTTTAATGAAAAGGCCTGACCATAACTTGAACCCAGAAACTGGGCACAAGTAGCCCCAGCTGCTTATCAGAGTGGAAAAGCTCCGTGGCAAGGCCTCCACCCCCTGGATTGTATAAGAACTCTGCTCTTGGGCAGCACAACTTCAGCTCTCTTCTCTGATATGAAGTGGAGCATGTAGAGCTGCCGCTCACCAACCCCAACCCTGCACCTGGCTTCACGGGGAGATGGGCCACAGTGCGATCCCCTCCCCTGCTCTTTTGGACCTTTTGTGTTGTGGAAGTACTAAAGTGGTTATTTACTGAATGCTTCCATTGGGCTTGAGCCTTTGTTCCCAAAACAGACCAAAGAGCAACTTGCTCCACAGTTATCATGTAAAAAAGCTGGGTGCAAAGCTATCCATTCATCACATACACACATTCACATGTTCATATGAATCAGGATTGAATAAGAGATGAAGTAAAAGGGACAACTATAGCATACCCTTATAGGAATTAAGTGATGAGGTGATTTTCTCATTGTTTGAGGATTGAAGGAAAAAGGTTTCAAGAAGAAAAGACCAGCAACACAAGACTTATTTCCTATATCCACATTTCTCACTTCAAAAAGTCACCAAGGTGAAACAAAGAAAGCCAGAAAACCTATTATTAGAAATCAGACAGACTAATCAACACATGATTAATACAATAAAACAGGATTGAAGAAACCAAGTCCTGGCATAGTACACAAAATCCTTCTCAATGTGGCCTTCCCCTGCCTCACCTCGTTTCTGAACAAATCACTTATGCATGCCACAGCTATCCAAACTGCATGCAACTTCTGATTGCATCATGATTTTTTTGTGCCACTGACCTGGTTTTCCTCTGTTCTACTTCTCATTTTTTTTCAAGACAGCACTTATTAAACCCAGAATTCATCTTTGATACCTCCTTCTCCCTCATCCTCTAATCCAGTACATCAAGAGTTGTAGCTCCTGGCATGTAGAATGTCTACTTCTCTCCACATCCACTGACTCCATCCCTGTCCAGATTACAGATCTCTAACGTGACTAGTGCAACAATCCACTAACTCACTTACCTGTATCCCTATATTTCCCTATATGTCTGTGACAGTTTGAAATTCTTTTATGAATCCCAAAAAGAGAAAAATCATGTTTTTGAACGAATCCATTCCTGTGAGTGTGAGACCCTTTTGACTGGACTACATCAGTAAGGTGTGACTCAGGTTGAGTCTCTGTCCTCTTGCTGGGTCTGAAAAAAACAGAGACACAGAAAGAGCAAAAAATAGGAACCCAGAGAAGAAAAGGAAGCCACCATATTTGATCCTACCATGTGAGAGAAAGGACTTCTGTTTTGCTCACAACTGAGCTGCAAGGACAGAAGCCCCCAAGAGGCTCAAAGAGCTGAAGCCCAGGGAGAGATAAGCCATATGCTTGATAGCTAGCAGCTGAATTTGGGAAGAAAGTGGAGCAGCAGAGACTGACAGAAGAGGGCTGGAAAGAGACAAGCCCTATGCCTGGTTATCCACAGCTGAGCTCCGGGAGATGATAGATTCTGGAGGGGAAGGCAGAGATTGGCAGCCATCTTTACCACGTGGCAGGATACAAGGATCACCAGTAGCTGACTGTTGAGAAAGCATCTCTGATGGTGCCTTGATTTGGAGACTTCACAGTCTCTGAACTGTAAGCTTTTACCCCAAATAAATCCCCTTTATAAAAGTCAACCCATTTCTGGTACTTTGCATCAGCAGCCCTTTGGAAAACTAAAACAATATCTCTCTTTCCACTTCCCAATCCTTCCCTCACCTGCCCCTCGCCCCCCCCCCCCAGCACAAACCCACCTCAGGAAAGCAGGAGTGATCTAACCAAAAGCTGACTATGCCCTTGCCCTGCTTCCTGCAGCTTTGGTCTTAAATATCCATATTCCTCCAACATCCTAAAAGGCCCTGCATGGTCTGCCCCTGCCCAGCTACTCAATCTAAACTCATGCTTCCCTTTGCTCATCTAGCCCCACCTTCTCATCAAGGAATTCACCATACTCTTTGTCAGCATAGGGTGTTTCCTCTGATTTTTTTTCCCTTGAATGCCCTCCCAACTCCGCCTCTATCATTCACTCACACAACCCTGTATTAGTCAGCCAAAGGGGTGCTGATACAAAATACCAGAAATCTGTTGGCTTTTATAAGGGTATTTGTTTGGGGTAGAAGCTTACAGTTACCAGGCCATAAAGCATAAGTTACTTCCCTCACCAAAGTCTATTGCCACGTGTTGGAGCAAGATGGCTGCCGACGTCTGCCAGGGTTCAGGCTTCCTGGGTTCCTCTCTTCCCAGGGCTTGCCTCCCTCCTGGCTCAGGCTTGCTTCTCTCCACAAGGCCAACTGTAGGCTATCAGGCAAATAGCTCATCTCTTTTCCAGGAGCCTTCTCTCATTCCACATGTCCAAGCTCCTCTGTGTGCTTACATCCCCGGGCTCCAGTATTAAAATTCCAACATCAAAACTCCAACTCAAAAACTCCAACTCTGTCCTTTGCCATGTCTTTTATCTTTGATTCCCCACCCACCAAGGGGCGGTCCAGTCAACACCCTAATCATAATTTCATCACGCCCAGAGGAACAGACCAGTTTACAAACATAATCCAATATCTATTTTTGGAATTCATAAATAATGCCAAACTGGGAAGCGGCTGTGGCTCAATCAGTAGGGCTCCCGTTTACCATATGGGAGGCCCCGGGTTCGGTTCCCGGGGCCTCCTGGTGAAGGCAAGCCCGCCCGCATGGCGTGGTTAGCTGACCCAGCGAGCACAAGCAGCAAGGGGGGGATAAATGAATAAATAAATAAAATCTTTAAAATAAATAAATAAATAATGCCAAACTGCTACATACCCTTATTCTCCTTTCACATATCAATTCAAATCTCCCTGCCTCTATTGGAAATAAGTTTCCTCTGGCCTCCCTGCCTCAGTCAATTTTTCCTATCAAATGGTTTAATAGGAACACATATCTGTCATTTGTTAACATTTAACCCAATTACAATTTTGTATGTATTGGTATGATATGTTGATCAGTACTCACCTTTCCCATTGCAGTTTAAAACTCCACGAGGTAAGGTACTGTAACCATGTGTTGGGGGACATTTCTCCATGGTATTTTGCACATCTGTGTCAACTTTTATTCGGGGCTATCTTTTTAAGAATGTTTGTATAGTTTTGGAGGATAGAGGGGGGATTTGTTTCTTCCCCAAAATAATAAATATAATATCTGTCTGCAGGGCAAAGGTGGAGCAGGTTTGCTAGCAGCCCTCTTATAGGACAGGGGTCAGTGCTATAATGCTAAACTCAGTGCTCCTCACTTTACTGTGTGTATAGCACCCATCTGGGCCTGCAGTGCAATGCCCCCATTAGGACTTGAGGATCACAAGGAACTAATATGACATGACGCTTATGCTGCCTGCTGTGATATGAATAATAAAGTCCTTTGCTTCTGACTCAGGAATTCCATATCTTCTGTCAGTAGCCATAAAACTATGGCAGGCTAATTTTTATCTGGGAAATAAAAATCCCAGACCCTTCACAGTTATTGATATTAAGTTTTGTCACCACTGTATTGCAGCACAAAATACAGTGCCTGATATTCACTCAATAAAGATTGGATGAAATAATGAATTCTTTTGCTCTTTTGTAAATTCTTCCCTACATTCTCCAGGCCCAGTAAGCCACAATCTATTTAGGGTACCGAGGGCACATATAACTATTTTTCTCAAATATTTTATTACATTGTACTCTAAATATTTATTTCCTTATTTATATCTTCTGCTAGACTATGAGCTTTTCAAAGGTATGCATAAGTAGTACATAGTAGGCACTCAAAAAGTATTACTGGAATTGGTAAAAATGTCATTATGTGCACACATCTACTACATGAATTTTTGTGTTTTTGACTGTCAAAGCCAAATGAGTTGTATAGAATCACAAATACCATTTTAGACAAATCTACTGACAATCCACTTAAAGTAGAGAAATCTCATTCAAATACATTTTCTTTGTATGAATGTACTCCCTGTTAATTTTGGCCTTTTGTGAAGGTCTCAGCTTTAAATGTTTATAATAAATAAGTAGGCAAGCTTGAAAGTTGGTAACAGCTTAAATCACAGCATGGACACATAAAATGCTTCAGTATTAAATACTTCATGGAGAGATGACCTGCTGAACATTCTATTTTGCCCTCACCTTCTTCCACTTAGGTAGAATTATCCCTAATTTGTACAAAAAGGCTGTGTGATGTTGTTTCTCCTTTGACATTATGTGAAGATGTTATTTTTTTTCCTAAGTATAGTGCAATGCACATTAGAGAAATTTGCCAGGTATACTTTACCCTTAAACATAGACAAGACAGAGGAAGCAACTACCAAAGCAAGTTAAATCAATGAGTCAACTAGCCAGCTGTGATTTGCCATGACTATTTTGGCTTCTTTAAATTATCTTTCATAAAATAGGTACAAAAGTCCCTGGCCAAGATAGAATGATAAAGCAGCATTTCTGATTTCGGGAGTTATTTTATTAACATTTTTTTCTCACTCAAAATACATATAAAGGATGTGTTTAAATTTACATATCTAAAATGAATATTGAAAATGTTGAATGTTACTATTAATGATGTAAATATAATAGCTTTTTGATGGTCTTGATGAACAATTTGACATATATATTTAAGGAAATGCATAGAATCTTTGCTTTATTAGTTAATAGTATTTTACTTGTGTATAATGTTATAATAAATTCTTATTATGTTATTTAATTTTCAAACAAAACTTAGAGGCAGTATAACAGTCAAGAGCTTGCCATTTTAAAACCCCTTACTGGATTGTGACTCTGTAAGAGTGCAGGACTCCTTTCTATACAATTTTGCATCTCCAATAACACTTGGCAGACACTGAAAGAATGAGGAGTTTTATAATAAAAATAGATTTTTTTTTTAATTTAAAAAATGGATCTATCTGAACCACAGTGCTTTCAACAGCCCTCCTGGTAATATATCCTTATAAAGCAAAATATTTTTAAAAACTGTTCCAACATTTAGCAAAGCTATGTTTTCTTTTAAAGTTAGATTTTTTAAATTATCTTTATCTGTTACAGATTGGTAAACATGTCAATATTTCAGTAACAATCTGAATTTATCATGTAAGCTTGGCTTCACCAGGCCACATTAGACTGAAATGACCAGCAAGGTTAGAGTAATAATTTCAGGACCATTTATGGATATCTAGACTTGATTACTCCCCCTTTCTCCAGTGACTTCCCACCCCTGTAGATCATGTGCCACTGTTAAGTTATTGGTTATTCTGATGCCCAGAGACTATTCTTTCATCTTTAACAGCAGAAGGGGTTAGTCTTGGCACCCTCCCTCATCATTAATCACTTCCCCATGGCTTTTGCCATTGAGGCTAAGGGAGGATTTTTCCTTACCAGGAGCTAAACTCCCACATTGAAACCAGTTCTCTCAGTTTTTAGTGGTTCCACATCTCTTGAGAAATTTGAGAAGCATCCCCCTCGAGGCAATATGGGGGTCATTTTAGAGATGCCCTTTGTATCACATTCAAAAGCAAACTCTCTATTAACAAACACATTGTATTGATCCTGCTGAAAGTTCCTGACCTACCTGGAGGTCCGTCTTGATCCCAGCCTCCAAGGTAGGAACATGGTGTATTTTCTTTAATTATTTCTGAATAATATTTCCCTTTCCCTGAAGCTTGACTGTCGGCCCAAATGCTTGTCACCTTTTCTTCCATAAGATCTAGGAGCCTCTTCTGGGAAGTAGACCCATGGTAAACCTCTATTGTATCTCAGAGTGTCTGAAGTGGTCATGCAGATGATAGACTCAACCCCAATCCTGAGTACAAACCGTCTGACAGAGTGGGTTCATATATTTAGAAAAGTGCACGTGGCTAAGTGCACGATGATATTTCTTCTGGTTTTCTGGATCCTTTGCCTGAATCCTGATTCTTACCTTCCTGAATTTCATGGTATAGTAAAAATCCCAAGAGAATTTAAAATTGACTATTCTATATTTCCTTTATAAAATATGACATCTGGTTGGTTGAAAATAGCACTTGATTCATGCCAGTTTGAAACAAACTACTATTGGATTAATGCTGTTTCATTGTATAGACTTAAAATAAATGCCCAGGAGCACTGCATTTGAATTAGAAGGAGGAAATTGTTAGAAGACACAATCTGTAGATGGAGAGATATAATGGAAAAAGACTAAGGAACAATCTAATTCATCTTGCCTTTTCCTCTTTTCTCTCCAAGGGAATGGCTGGTAGAGAAAGAAACATCTCAATTCATTTTTTTTTCTTCCACCGTCAAACATTTAGTCTGTAAGGAGGCATTTGAGAATTTACGGGGAGAAGAGCCTCTGACATTTCACGAGGAACATTTTCTCATTATTTCTGCTGCCCATACGAGGATATAAACACTATAGAAACAGACTTGGATTTATTCATATTTGTATCTCTCATAATTGCTAACGTAAGACATTGACTTTTAAAAGTCATTGAAAAAATTTTATTTTAACAATAAATATATGAACCAGGCTATACTCAAGTAACTAGAATAGCAATAAATAGCATTTTTATGAGAATGAGTTTGTCGGCCAAGAGAATCAAAGTTATTTAGGCCTATGCTCTGGATACCTGAGACACCAATCTAAATGTTTCAGATGGAAAAGGCTGGAATGTTACTGTAAATTTACCCTGTAAATGCCTGTCGAATAGAGTGAATGAACAAATGAATGAATGGGCACGTAAATAATGGTTATTTCTGAAGAGGGAGAGAGCTCCAACATGGCTTACAGAGCTCTATTTCTTGGCCTGCATGATGGATACCAGTGTTTAACTGAATAACTCGATGCCATATGGGGTTTTATAATCTATGTTTTATTTTACAACACAAAGCTAAATTTGTTTTGTTTTTATTTGTTTTTTGGTTTTTTGTTTTGTTTTTATTTGTTTTTTGTTTTTTCTTCCTCACATCTCCTCAGCGCTCTTTTTTCCTACCTGATAAGGTAGTCCTTGGAAAAGAGCTGCTGCAATTGTGGGTACCAGAAGCAAGGGTGATTCTTTTTTTAGCAATTTTTTTGAGATATATTCATATACCATACAACCATTCAATTACTTCTGGTATAGTCACAGAATTGTGCATTCATCACCACAATCAATATTAGAGCATTTTCATTACTCTGAAAAGAAAAATCCACCAACCCTTAGCATTATTAGATTATAGAAATACTAATTTACACAGAAAATAAAAGAATGTTAACAGCTTAAATTGTCAAAAAACTCATATCTATGAAGTCTATTCAATTCAAAATTAGGTATCTTCTTAGAGGCCAATGCACATTCTCACTTGGTTTTGACTATATTCCATTTGCTAAGTCATTTAGAGGTAAATCCAATTAGCCTTTCAGAAGCTCTCATGGTGAGGGATATAAGCAGAGTAAGCAGAATGTATCTGGCTTACATTTAACCCTCTAGTCCTCAGTTTCCCCATCTGCATGATAAGAAATTTCCAAAAATCAGATACTGAACTGCTACAGGAAGCTTCTACAGTTATGAGCTGTTTGCTCATAACTCATGCAAAAGCTTATTCTCAGGACAGCTCTTGGATGAAATCCTGACCTCATGGAAACAACTCACAGCAATGAATGCTACAAGATATTTTGTAGAAGAAAAAGATCCCTCTAAGCCTAAGACCGTACAGCACTTACATACAGGTCTTCGAACCAGAAATCATAAGGGATGAGGGACTTGAAGGGATATTGTTAGGCATTAAGACTCTGGAACACTGGTTTCCTGGCTGGATAATATCTAAGGGTCATTTTTCTTTTCATAAGATTTCATTTTATTCTATTGCAATGAATATGTTTCAAGTGAGGATGCTAGTGTCAGACAGTTGGACTCTCAACAGGAAAGCACTCCCTCAGTTTGCCTAGAGACTGAATCATAAGAAGAGTTTCACAGGCCATCGGGACACTGAGAACTAAAGGATAAGCTGGCAAAGTAAGACTGGCAGCCCCAGCAGCAGATGGTAAGCAGCAAGATGGTAAGGAGAGCCTGACAAGTCTCTTACTGTGAGTGTTCAGTAAAGGAGTGTGATTCAGAGCTGGGCTATCACAGAAAGACCAGGAATTGTGGAAGGACTTCCCACCACCTCCCCAGATGAGTAATTCTGAAAGGTAATCTGATCTAGACTATTTGAATTCTTTCTAGAACAGTTTCTAGAACCTACAACCTAGACCAGGCAGTTCGTGGTCAGTTATGTCGGTGTTATGGGTTGAATTGTGTCCCCCATAAAGATATGCTGAAGTCCTAATGCCCCAGTACCTCAGAATGTGACCTTATTTCTAAATAAGAGTTGTTACATATGGAATTAGTAAAGTTAGTAAGTTAAGGTCATACTAGAGTCTGGTGGCCCTTAATCTAATATGACTGGTGTCCTTATGAGAAGGGAGAAGAGACACAAACACGTGAGAGGAGAATGCCATGAGAGGACAGAGGCAGAGACTGAAGTGCTGGTCGCTGCAAGCCAAGGAAGGACGAGGATTGCCGGCAAACCACTAGGAAGAGGCAAGGAAGGAGGAAGCATGGCCCTGCCAACACCTTGATTTGGGACTTCTAGCCTCCCGTACTGTGAGAGGATAAATTTCTGTTGTTTTTAAGCCACGCAGTTTGTGGTAATTTGTTATGGGATCGCTAGGAAACTAAAACAGCTGACTAAGCTAAGCAATTAGCAATCCTATCTCCAAAAACCAGACTGCAGGGGCAGAAGTGGGGCTGAACAGGCTCAGACATAAGCCAAACAGCAGGAGGCAAGAGCTGAACCACGAGTCAAACTAAACTTTGTAATCCCCGTGAGACAGAGCAGCACACACACTGCTATAATCATAAGAATAACCATAAGATAGCTATCATTTTACAATTTAGAAATAACTTCTCATTATTATTTCATTTACCATCAAGAGAAAGCTGGATAAATTTGGTTAAATTGTGTATGACTTCAACTGGGTAAAAAGTTGGGTTAGGATTCCAAGCTTTATTTGTTGTTGGTCCTGAAAAAGTCCAGGGCACTGCCAGCCTGGGTGTTAGAGTGGATTCTGAGTCTCTGATAGACACGAGGTTCACAGAGGACATACACTGGAGCCCAAGTAATTTTCATTATTTGTTTGGAAAATGATCTTTTTTTAAGGCTGTAAAATGTTATCCCCCACCAGGATGCTCTCCTGCATCTTCCATCAATATACATAAAAGATAAGTGCGGGAGAAATATAACCGGTGGTTATTAACCAGTCTAACATGGGAAAGGGAGGGTCCCTTTTCCAATGGGTGAAACCGTTCAAGTTTTACCTTCTGAGAGTTTCAGGAGGATTAATTAATAAACGACTTTTAAATTCTATGTAATTTGTAAGAATAACAATCTTACAAGGATTTTGTGGCAGTTGGTTAACATTCAGAAGGAACATTCAGCTCCTTAGAAGAAAGGATTCATACAAATATAATATAGCATAATGAAACTCATCAACAAAGAGCAACATGACATCTTTAACTTGGCAATGCTTTCATTTCATCCTTGTTCATGAAACTTTCCTTCCCAATATCAGTCAGCATGAATTATACTACACTAAATTCATTGTTATAAATAGGAATCCAATGGACTCTGTATATAACTATTTAAGAAAACAATGTAATAAAAAGATACTGCATAATACATTTTATCAAACTTTATACTAGATAGCTGAAGCTTACAGACAATGTTGAAAAATTATCCAAACTGTGATGAATCAAATAAAGACTATTTTGAATTTACTGTATTTATTATTATTGCCATATTCTGAGAGGCAAGAGGCTACAGAGAATGCGAGTCCCTAGTGGGCCACTATAGGTAAGCAGTACTGGTGCCACTTACCAAACTGGGCATAAACCTGGGACTTACCTTTTAAGAACTGGGATAAACCTGTAATCTACAGAGGCGATAGGAGATAGCATCCGAGAAAGGGGGAAGTGACAGAGATGCCAGGGTCAGCCAGTGGCCATACCAGGAAAGCTAAACTGAGGAGAAGAAGGTCTTAAGAGCCAATGGAGAGAAGCTGAAACAACAGAAGGCTGGACTGCATTTCAGATACACAGTTCTGACTGAGGAAAAAATTAGGAGGCAGAGGTGTCAAACCCCTGAGCCACCTCCCATTTCTTCTTCTCCCCTCCCTAATTATTGTTATGAAAATTTTCCAAACATGAATAAATCCTTCTCCTTTTTAAAGTCAGGGTCATCGCTTAATGGTCACTTAGAAGGCATCTCATTATAATTAGGGACAATTGCCAAAGTCCGTTCATTTATATGTAATCCATATTAAGGGGATGGGAAAAACATGAGAAATTTATTGTCCATGTCAGAAGTGGCAACTCTAGACTACAACTCTTGTTCTCATTAATCTAGTTCCAAAATTGAGTTGGAGAGTTTTACAGTGAAAATCAGAGAGGAAATGAACATTAAAAAAAAAAAAAGAATAAAAGAATATTGGAGTGCTAGCAAGCAGTCTACTTTCTTTCCCCAGATAAAGCCATTAAAAAAAAAAAGACAAAACTAAAAACTCTAGTGCTTTCCTCTTTAAAGCAATCACCACTGCAGCCATCTACGGTGTCCACAAATACTCTGAATATATATATATATTTTTTCTGTTTCCACATCTTTTTTTTTTTTTAATATATATAAATATATTTTAAGAGGTGCTTAGATTACCGAAACTACTACACAGAACCCCCTGGGATTCCCATGTTGCCCACCCCCCCACACCTCCCGCCACATCCTCTGTATATTTTTGAATGCAAAGACATGGCGTAGGGGGTGAGAGAGTTAAAAGAAAAGGAGTGACCAAAGCAGCAATATGCCAAAGTAGCCTGGAGTTCCTCTTGCAGATAGGGGATGACCAGCATGAAGTTAAAGACACAGACAAGGCAAAGCCAGATTGTGTTTGTGAAGGACATTGAAGTTCAGGGTTAAACTTGCAGCTGTAACCATTCATGCTACTAGGCTTAGGAAGGTAGGATTGGTGGTTTACTCAACTGACTCATATATTATATTCAGGATTACATGTATACAATTAAATACATTATTTAGGTCTTCTGCACATTTTTTTTTCACAACTGAATGATGTTTCACCTCTTAATTTATGTTTATTTTTGCAAAATCCTTAGAAAAGGTCCTGATCAACCAAAATTGCTTCAATCCTAAAAGAGTTCCAATAAATCCTTCACTGTGGATCTCTAGGCAAGTAGTACCCCTTGCCAAATGTCCTGGGCAACCAAAACAATTTATAAAAATACCTCCCAGATATTAAATTATATGCAAAAATGTTTGTGATATGTATCTCTATAGAAAAAAATATGTCATATAGTTCTGTCCTAAGGCATACCATTACAGATTATTTTAACAGTCTTGGATATGCATGGTTTTTGAGAAGTTATAAAATAAAAAGCCTGTTCACATCTGCAAAGGTAATACAATGACCAGGGCATTTTATACAAGAGGCTTCTCAGCTCATGTGGAAACTAAGGGGAGCCACTGGAATTTCAAAGGAAATGTAAGTTGAAAGTGGGAGAGCTCCCAGTGAAAGCCATATGAGCTATCAGGTAGAGAACATATTGTACTGTACCCAATTAAAAGAAAAAAAATGCTACAAAATTTTCAAGTTAAAGGTCAAATATATTAAATAAGGACTTGAACACCAGGAACACAAAATCATATGACTGTGCAGAAAACTTTACTGACTGAAATCCTACCCAGAAGCAGATGCCGCTATTAGGAAAGCATTCCAAACACAAGTGGGCATTAAAATCCCCCTACCTTTACCGAAACAGTGAAAGTCTTAAATACTACATAAGGAACACACATCTTCGAACCCTCAATAGGAATTTTGTACCTGCCTGAAAGAAAAAAAATATTTCAGCTGAATAATTTAGAAAAAAAGATGAATTCTATTTCTCTCAAAGACTCCTGGACATCTGACTGAATTCCACGGTAATATTTTCTAGAGATCACCTGGTCATAATCCAAAGGGACTGCATTTAAGGAATGCTACGGGGTTACACGGGCAGGAGGAGGACCACGTGGTTGCAGGCCAGGAAGACGAGTACCAGGCCCCGCAGGAGAGAATCTTGGCTCAGGACTCCATGTGTCCAGTTTAAATTAAAATATACCATATTGAATCAATGTTCCTCTCTTAATTATGTACAACTTTCAGAGAATCAATGCCTTAATGAATATGATTGCTTAATTGTCAGGGAAATGTATATAGATGGCCTCCACTCTAGCTTCTCCTGTCCTTTAATCTCATATGTCCTTCTCCTTATACTCTGGCATAACTCCCAGTCGGATTGAGCTCTGCATCTACTCTTGCTGTGCTCTCCCTCCTCTGTCATGCTACCAGGGCTGCCCTGTCTCTCTCTACACCTCTCCTAGCCACGGTTATCCAGATGCTTATGCTCCAAACCCCGGAGCGTCCACAGGCTCCTGTTTCATAGATCTGGTTTTCTTAATTCCTCCATGCCCCACTGTGGATCTTTAAGAACATACCTGGTCAGTCAGCATAGGGCAGGAAGCTGCTACTAAAGGATCTTCATTGGATAAGGTGGAGCATATGGGAGAAAATCACCCCACCTTGTTGAGTGGGAATTAATATTTAACAAAATAGTCTTTAACAAATATTTCTACTTGTAGTTATGACAACTAGCATGAAAAGGGAATTTTGGAGAGAAGGAAGTTGAGGATGGGGATGATTAAAGGATATAAGGTTTCAAGGGATTATCAATATTGAAAAACCAAAAAAAGGAGAAGAGGAAAGACTTAAAAATAGATTTATTCTCTGTAGGAGGGAAACTAATTACAGCCATTTATTGTGAGCCACTTACCATGCATGCCTAATTATTATGTAGCACAAGCACAATTATGTGCATTGTTAAATATTAAAATCATGGAATCAAAATTTCCAAGCTTGAAGAGGCTTTAGAGATCACCTCGTTTAAGCCACTCCTTTTATAAACAGAGTTGGAAACATGAGAAGTTAAATGTTTTCCCGGATAGCAGAGCTGTGCTATGGCATAGTAAACTACAGTCTAGGTCTCTGACTTCAACAGCAAGGCTGGGTCCCTGCTGGCTCACTGATCTGCCTAGGAACTTACCTACCTTAGTGGTGAATTGGATTTGATTCGAGTGTAAAATTCTACATTGAGAACTATCCTAGTTTTGTAACGGAAGTAGGTTTTGAACCCTGATTTAAACACATTAATTTTCAGATATAAACAAATTGTTCAAATAGAAAAATTCTGAGAGAAACACTAACTGGAGTAATATGTACAGAAAAACATAAATTTGGGAGCTTGTAGACATTTAAAGCATATTAAGAAAATCAATAGGAGACAAATACATCTTTGGAAAATGTCTATATGAAAAAACAATGGGGAAAGCAGATGTGGCTCAAGTGGTTGGGCTCCTGTTTACTATATGGGAAGCCCCAGGTTCGATTCCCAGGGCCTCCTGCTGAAGGCAAGCCATGTGGTGAGCTGATGGCCCTCATAGCATGGTGAGCTGGCGTGGCAAGATGATGCAACAAAGGGAAACAAGCAGACACAGAAAAACACACAGCAAATGGACACAGTGAGCACAAGCCCCAAGAGGGGGGGAGGGATAAATAAATAAAATAAATCTAAAAAAAAATTTTTTTTTTAAAAGAGCAATATTGTTTAAAAAAAACAATGGAAGTTATAAGACACTAATTTTTATCTCTTTAAAATTATCAATGAATTGCTTTTTCATAGAATCATTGTATTCATTTTCTTGTCTAGAGATCAAGAAAAGCCATGCTGGTTATCTAAAATGCATATATTTACCTACCCAGATAGTAAGGTTTAATCCTAATCATGCCCCAACCAGCCGCTGTATAATCTCATTCACCTCCCCATAGCTCCAAGTAAAGACCTCTGTGCAATCCTCTTTTACCTTCCCTACCCAGACCTACCCTTTGGTGATGCAGGCCCTTTATACAACAAGACTGGAAAAATTCTGAAAATCATTTGCTTGAAAAAGCTTCCCTCTGCTAGTTACCTCTTTGGGCAAGAATGCAACTACCCAGAGGCTCCCTACACAAAGAGCAATGCCTTTGCTTAGGGACAGCACCCCGTACATGGGTACATGGACTAAGTCCTGCATGTTAGTGGGCTTGAAAACCGAACCTGGAAAGGACAGGGCTGGGACAGGGATGTGTCGAGGGCAGAAATAAACAGTATAGGACAGGAATACAAAATTGTGCCTGAGAAGAGGCGACAATTTTTTTGACATTTGGGATAGAGCTAGAGCATTATTTGTGTGGGGGTTGGGAAAATATAGGCTATTTCATGGTTTTGCCAATGGCTAGTTAGTGCCTAACATTTCCATCACTTCAAGATAATGGATACAGGAGGTTTTTGACCCAGTGACCATTCCTGTTAATACATATTTTGAAGCTTCTTTAAAATTGAAGGTCGTACTAAAAAAAAAAAAGATATATTGGAATATATAGTTAGCTTTACCATAGGAACTGAAAATAGTTGGCACCTTCAGTGCTGCCACTGGTCAATTTATAGACTCATAGGCCCTATTGAGAAGGATTCAAAAGCCCTCCCTAACTGCTTGAGAATATCAGTCATGAGTGCAAGAGAAGAAAATTGTAGCACTTGAATAAGGTAATGGTCATTCCTTTTTAACTAATGTATTTTATTATTTTCTGATATTATGTAGCATTCTATTCTTATTTTGTATTATGAAAACTAAATTACAGAAGTTTTAAAAATAAACAAAGCACTTATAAATTCAACAACCTAACTCTATTAGTATTTTAGAGCATTATTAATATGCATACATACTTTTTCCACAGTTGAAGTGAAAGAGTGAATACACAATAGTGGATTGGACTTTTATATTATACTTCTATACACTAAATATTTATTCTTATCATTTTAAAGGACTAAGTTATCATACTAAGTTAATGTGACATAATTTATTTTATACTATTGAATAAAATTTGCCTACAACTTTTTGGTATAATATGCAACATTTTTCATATGTATAATGTTTTCCTTCTTCAGGATTATTCCCTTAGGATAAATTTCTAGGTCTTATTTTATTGGCACTGAGGTTTGTACTTCGTATGTGGGAAAGTGAATATGAAAAATATGTAATATAATGGTACAAAACATAACAAAATATTTAATATGTATTATTTTTAATTTTATAGAGGTATGTGTGTATATGTATCTCTCTATCTATCTATCTATCTAAATAGAGTGAACAAGAGCGTTGTATATTGCTGTATTCCGACTGGAGTGTTCTCATATATTCAGCTGCTTCCAAATTTCTGCTAGGAAATTATTTTCATAACTTTTTAAAACAATAATTTATTAATCATGGAATTATAAGCAAAATCTGAAGAATAAATGTGTGGTCACCAGAACTTCAGCATTATAGTTGATAGAGAATGTGAAAGCAAATTTCATCTGAAATATGAACTAATTTTGAGACACTGAGGAAGCCACATTACCTTTCTGGGTTTCAGTTTGCTCATTACAAAAAAAAATATGGAAAATCTAAATCCCCTGCTTTTTGCTTTATGGCAAACTATTAGTATGCATTATTATTTTAAGACTACCAACTGAGAAGCACACTATTATCATTTTAGTAGAGATGGCAAGCAAATAATGAGTGCCCCCAAAAAGGTCGTAGAGTAAGATATTTAGGTAAATGATATTGAAAGGACAAATCTAATTATGTGCTCTTGGGTAAAATACAAAGAAATATAATTAGTTAAAACATGTCTATAAATCTAGCCTGGCAAATCCCTTAAATAGATCTGAAATCAGAAACTAGCAACAGATGGCAACATACTTTGCACAAAGCCAATTTTTCTATAACCTTGAAATTCTGCAAGGTCCCCAAAGAAGAAAAATCAGATAGGCTCTTAACTGGGATTGTCCTCAAGACAGATGAAGCTAATGGACTTGTGTCAAATGAAAGAAAAAGAGATCGATGTTCTTCAGAATTTGGTCCCCCAGGCACAAGGACATTTTGCCATCAGGCATGTAGAATAAATCTTCAGGCGAATGGGAGGACAGATGTGGAAAATATATTGGCAGGATGAACAGGTGATTGAGGCTGAAGTCACATATCACGGGGTGGGGGTGGGGGGCGTTGTTGTGTGAGGCTGAAAACTTTTCCAGACAAAGAGGTTCTTGATGCCAACGTTATTTCCCTGCCCTAAACCATGTAAGTGATTACAGATCAGAATCGTTCTAAACTATGTAAGTGATTACAAAAAGGAAGCTTTGTTAAAGAATCTCAAGACAGAATTTACTGCGATATTTAGACTCATAATAAAGAGTGCATAACATGAAGAGTATGGAAATATTAAAATTATTTAGTGGGAAATAGCTTTTTTCCCCCAACAAGTAAGTAAAACTATTGGTAACTTTTGAAAGATTACCCATCTTTCTTTAGGTTGATCATCATTCAACAAATTTGATATAGAAGGTAAAAGATAAAAAAGACAAGTCAGAGTTCAACTGACCCCTAATGAACTACATGTTTTCTTAGCTCTAAATATCAACTCTGACGAGTAAATTTTTGAAAATTCTAGGGATGGTTTGAAATTTGCTTGTTTCAGAAAGTCTGCAGTTTCCACCTTCACCCATTTATGCATTTATTTATTCACAAAATAAACTTTATGAAACATCTCTATGTGTTTAGCAAAAGACAACTTTCTGATTTACTACCAGAAAATGCCTGTACCCAGGACAACTAACAAGGAGATGATGATGGACAGCAACCATCACAAGTAACAGAGAGAGTCTGCAACTGCAAGCAAGATAGTCCCATCCATCTTCCCCATGGGATATAAGCCCCCTCTCAATTAGAGATGGAGTGGACATCACCATCCCAGAATCCTCAGGACTGGGGAAAGAACTATGGACTAGAGGAGACTTACTGGTATTCTACTATAGACATACTGTGATTCTAGATGGAAGAAATTACAACATTGATGTGGAGCCAGTGGCCACTAGAGGCTCTGGGGGCAGGGAGAGGGAAAAACAGTTGTAATACAGGGGCTTTTTTGGGACTTGGGAATCATCCTGAATGACACTGCAATGACAGATATAGACCATTTTATATCATCTCATAGCAGGCAGAACTGTGTGGGAGAGAGTGTGGTCTACAATGTGAACTATGGTCCATGCTTAATGGCAAAGCCCCAGGATGCATGTATCAACTACAATGAATGTGCCACACTAATGAAGGATGTTCATGTGGGATGGTGTGGGAGGTGTGGGGAGTGGGGCGTATGGGAATCCCTATAATTTTTGTGTAACATTTAGGTAATCTAAGTATCTTTAAAAAAAAATTTTTTTTTTAATTATTATTTTTTTTAAAAAGCCTGGGCAAAGGGGTTGCTGCTTCTTTTTTTATCCTTACGTAGCCTGAGACTTTTCTATTGGAGTGTGGAGGGTGAATGGGAGGAAGGAAGTTTAAGATAATTAAAGAAGCAATGCGAAGAGAAAGAGTTAATATTCAGCTTCTGAAATCCAAAAGAGGATTGAACATCAGGTTCAACTGAAGCCAGATGCTATCAAAAGTGAAAGGATTTTCTAAAGTCCTTTGGTGGATACCATTTAACATATCAACAGTTGTATCTGGTGAATTAAATCACCATGTTTTAAATAATGGAATACCCAGAAAGGAAGGGGTAGTAAAACAAATTCTCACAGTATCAAGCTCTGAGGATTTCTGGGAAAAGAAATACAAAGGATAGAGGAAAACAGGGATGGGGAGGCAGGGGAGGTAGATCTATTGAAGTGAATCCTGATCAACCTCCCCAGGCTTCTTTACAAATGATATTGCCCAGACCTACCTCCTTCCTGACTCAGTAGAAGCTGAAAGAGGAAATCTGTGCAATAAATTAGTATCCACTGTAAATTACAAAGACACCCTTAAAACTGCAATAAAGAGTGTCAGTTCCTTGGAACCAAATGGATTTCTGGGCTCTGAAATCAACCCCCTATAATCCATTTCCCTTTTCTTCAAAAATAGCAAAATTGCCTCCTATGAATAAATACTGAGGCATGGACACAAATAGAGTCATATATTTAAAGTATTTGAATTTCAAAAGGAGGGAGCTGTATACTTTCCATACTCTCATGTAAGAAAACAATGTTCATCCAGGTGACTCAGAATTCATTATCTTATAACTCACTTTAAAACCAAATAAAACACTTAAAATCGTAAAGGAAATGTGTGCTATAAGAAAATGACAATGTATGATGGAGGGACGGACGTTGTTAGAGATTAGCATTGAGGCACGAGATCTCTACCCAATTTGTCTAATGACAAGACACCTTCAACTGTAAACATGCACACCTTATATCTGCTACATAAACTCATGATTTGAGAGCAAAAAAAAAGGTGCGTTAATTCAAAAGATTTATAAGGTGTGTTATTGCAGGGATGGGCATTGGTGAGATGGTCTAAGGAGAGTTTGAAGTAGAAGATGTTGGAACTTGGACCTGACAAACTCCATCACCTGATGACCTGGAATAAGAAAATGAAGGTGCAAAGGAGACCAATGCTTTTTATTCACAGCCTTTAATCAGAGACAGAGAACCAGTTTCACTAATGAAACCCAAACACATTTAACTCACAGTCATTTATGCATTCATACATTTGAGATCATCTTAGTTTGCCAGAACTGCTATCACAAATACCAAACAATTGTTTTGATTAAACAATGAGAACTTATTGCCTCATGGTTTTGAGCCTAGAATAAGTACAATATCTAGATATTGGCCAAGGTTGGCTTTCTTCCCAGACTGTCATGCTCTAGTGCTGGTTGCCTGCAATCCTCAGGGTTCCTTAGCTTTCCCAACACGTGGTGATGTTCTCTTTCCTTTCTCTTCCAGGTTCCTGCTGACTGCTGGCTTCCAGCTCCTTCCTATGGCTTTCTCTTTTTTTTTTTTTTTTTTTTTTTTAAGATTTTATTTATTTATTCATTTATACCCCCCTTGCTGCTTGTGCTCGCTGTGTCCATTTGCTGTGCGTTTTTCTGTGTCTGCTTGTCTCCCCTTGCTGGGTCGTCCTGCTGCGTCAGCTCGCCGCGCCGTGTGGGCCGGCTTGCCTTCACCAGGAGGCCCCGGGAACCGAACCCGGGGCCTCCCATATGGTAAACGGGAGCCCTACTGATTGAGCTGCATCCGCTTCCCATAAAGGATATTTTTGTTTTGTTTTGTTTTTTGAGGTACCAGGGCCGGGGATTGAACATGGGACCTTGTATGTGGGAAGCCGGCGCTTAACCATTGAGCCACATTGGTTCCCTAGCTTTCTCTTTATAAGGCCTCCAGTAATCCAGATTAAGACCCACCCTCATTCAGCTGGCCCACACTTTAGCAAAAAATAACATCTTCAAGAGGCCCTATTTACAATGAGTTCACAACCACATGGACATAGATTAAGATTAAGAACATGTGTTTGTTCTTACTACCACATAATCCAAGCTACCACAGAAATATATAAGCACCTACAAATTATATAACAGAAAAGTCATTAGAATCTTTTAAAAAATCATTCCTATTGACTTTTCAAACAAGTGATCCACCAGAAATCTAGAAATATCTCACACATCTAATAGGCTAGCAAGCAACTTATTACCAATGGAGTGAGTATGAAGAAGAAATTTTAGATAACCCTTAGTAAATTTCAATAAATTTCGTTGGTTTTGGGCCAACACTGATACTAGGAACACTAGGGGATTTCAAGCTCATCAACAGAAAAACTTGTTATGCAATGATGATTTCTCTAATGACCAAGAAAATCGGCGCTCTCTCGCTCTCTCTCTTTCCGCAAATCTGTCAGACTAAAATCTGAAGTAAGGAAATAAACAGAGTCCGAACTATTACATTTGGCTCAGCCTACAGTTTTTAGGCGTGATATACTTTGTCAATACATTCCTTTATTTGTAGTTTAGCCTCTTCTCTGTACCGGGTTCCTGTTCCTTATACTTTGAAGCTATAAAATCCCTCTCATTCTTCAATACCCAGTTTAAAAGGCAAACCCCACCCCCACTGCCATGCTAATCCCAGGCAAAACAAATGGCTTCTCTCCCAGGGCACACACCTCTATTTAGCATTATTTTAATCATTCTTGTTTTCATAGCTTCAGGGTTAGACTGTGCCTTATTGCTTAAGAGGACTCTCTGTAAGGTAGGTGTTCATTAAATGTTAACCAAATTGGATGAAAAACACTGTTTATCCTTATTGAATGTTCCCATAACTGCATGCAAGCTCTTGCAATAAACTAAAATAAAAACATTTTGTTTTTCACTTGTTCCAAAGCTAGTGGTATGAGCACCAGGACTTTTAGTCCACCTCTCGAGGCTTTCTATTTTTTCTCCAATGAGTCAGACAAATGGTATGCTATTTTATCAGTGTGCATCAGTATCTCAGTGTCCTTTCATACCAGCGACCTCATCACTAGCAGGACATTTAAAAATAAATAAAACAAGAGTTTACTAAGTTCCTCTTTCAGAAGGTATCTTATCAAATGTTACTCAAAAACATGATGCTCTAACATTATCTGCCTTCGTACTTTTCAGAAAACTAATTTTTTGGCGACAGATGCTATGATGTAGGCTTGCATTTACAAAATAATTATTCTGCACATTATCATTCAAGTAACATTTTATTTAAAATATTATCCAATTTTTGTCTTTCTCTATGATAGGTCACATTACCTTATATCAATTAATCTTCACAAGGACAATATGAGATAATTCCCATTTTTTCCAATGAGAAATAGGCTTGGAAAAGGATAAACAGTTTGTCCAACAACATTGCACAGCCAATCCCAAGCATACAGAAGTCTATCTATTCAATATATGTCTAAACTTGAAGCCCATCTATATTCAACCATACTACCTGGTCTTTCCAAATCTCATGCCAAAGCATTGAAGGGGAACTAAAATATATATTATATTGAGCACCTTCTATATGCCATGTGTTAATAGACGAGGGAGTTCCTTAAGTTTAATTAGTGGAACCTGGGGAAAAAGTTGTCATTGCAAAGCTGTAAACAGTTTATATGTCTCAAAAGAAAAAAAAAAAATTGATACCTACTTCAGAACACACTATGTTTTTTTAAAAATCCACCTGTATCAGCCATGTATCAGCCATCCCTCCATCCACCTCTGTATTTACCCATCCATCTACCCTTCCTTTTCTTTATGTTCTTGGACTATACCAGAAGCTAAGTGTTCTCTTTGGCAAGTCATTGTATACAGTTAAATACAAGCTGGTATGTATCATGTTGTTTTTCTTTGTGTATTTACATGTTTGGTTCATTGGTTGATTTTGTCAAAAGCAATGTTTCTTTACTTTATATGGGATTAAGACTGTAAATTATTGCTTGTCTTGTTGATATGCATTTGAGCATTAACTGAAGACATGGATTTCTGAAAAAATTTAAGTGAAGAAGAAGAAAAAGGAGACTTGATCTTCACTGTGCGCCTGAGCAACAACTATTATGAAATGAAATGAAACTAAAACAGAGCTAGAAACATCTGCCTGGATTGGGCTACTGTTGCCCTGCAAATGTTATAATTTAAGAGTGATTAAGATCTTGGAAAGTGTACAGTGTTGGGTTATTGTGTTTGCACCAGAGAGTGAGACCACAACACTTTATAACCTGAAGAATTTGAAGGTTTATATCACCCAAGGAAAAAGAAAGAATAGGACAGGAAGTGGTGACTCTCAAAGCAGACTAACATTCTTGAGTATATTTTATAGGTGTGTTTTCCAAATATTCTAAATAAGAGATAGAAAATCAAAGTAATGCAAGTTAAGACCTACAAATATCAATAATAAATATAAATAGGCATTTACAATGTATTCTGTGCCCCTGTAGATTTACATTTATTTAACAAACACATATATCACAGAGTATGCAAAAATGTAACAAACACTAAATAATTATTATTTAGTTTATTATTATGAATTTTTATAATAACCCTACAAGGTAAATAGGTTTACATACTCGCTCAAAGTCTCAAAGCTAATAGATGGAAGAGTTACAATTCTAAGCCAGGCCTTCTGGCTCCAAATGTCACTTTCTTACCTATTACATGATACTTCCTCCCATAGGATATATACACCAGGTTTTGTTGCTCTTATTTAAATGAGAAGATATATGAAAACATTATAGGAGAGTGTACATAAATTTTGTACTGTTTTGATTTTGTGCTTTGGTGAACACATAATCACTCCTCCTGCTTCCAGTTGATGTGTTGTTTAAACCTAGCTTTTCATATGCCAGGACTGTAGGAAGTAAAATTTCTCCCATACACAAGTTTAGGAATCTTTCTTTTAATTGTGAGATCTTTCATTTGACATGACAAACACTCTCTTGTAAGACATCATAAAATAGTAAGAACAATATAGCCTCCTGTTGTGAGTCCTATACCAGAAAGCACAGTTCAGAGGTGATGAATCAAGATTTTTCATTTTGAGATGTTAGCTCTGAGAGATATTCCTCACAGAGGACATAACCACAATCCTAGTTCCTTTAGTTGGGTGCACAGTGTATAGTCTCCTTCTGGACAACAGTCATTAGCACTGGCAGCTGGGTCAACTTAGTGGGGTTCTGGCAAAATGACTTTGTTAAACTTCAAAAGACGTAAAGGAAAACCACAACTGAGAGGAAAAGAATGTAAATCACTTTCTTTGCAGCCCAAAAGCCTAATGCTAGCATGGCATTTAATGTCTCTAATATCAGGCTTGCTCACAGAAGTCCTGGGAGGAAGACGCATTGTGATCACTATTGTGAGAACATAACAATGCTTATCTCAAAAGGTTGTACTGGGGATGCCGTGAATTATGTATTGTGGTACTTAGCACAATGCGTGGACACACAGCAATGCTCAGTAAACAGCAATTTCTATTAAAGAGTTCCATTCTTCAGATTACAGGGAGGTTATTAGCTTTTACACTTGACTTAGCCCATGCAAGTTAGAGTTAAAACTCAGCTTAGGCTGGCCTGGTTACAAAACCTGTGGCCCCCAAATTCTTCAGTGTCAATTCTTTATGGCATTATAATTTTTTTCCCCTTAAAACAATGGTCATGAGAAAATGAGGTGGCATGTGTCCTTATCGTACATAAAAGTAAAGGAATGAACACTGAAATGCCATCCACTCTTTCATGTCAGGTTATAGAGTTAGTTAAATATATATGTCAAGCTAAAAACTATACTCCCTTTAAGATGACAATAAAGAATGAACAGATTTCTCTGAAAAGTTCATGCTTTCTAATACCAAATATATTTTACTCTAGCCTCATTTGGATTTGTACTTTCCCCTAAATGTAAATGCTAAGGCTGGCTCCTTGATTTGAAATACATGGGTTGTAAAAATTCAAATATTATTTTGTAAATACAAATACAGTATCTCCATTTAGCTCAGGTCTCAGTCAATTTCAACTCTCATATTCCCTTTCCCTTCACAACCGAGGCCCACTTAAGCACCTCCTCTGACCACAGGTTTTTATTATCTCCACCTACTTGACCTCAAACTTTTTGCAGCCACTCTCTGTGCCAACTTCACACTGAGCATAAACCTAGCTAATCCTTCTTCTGTCTTCCTAAATATCATTTGTGCTAGGGATTAACCCTTCCTTCTGATCTTAATGAGCGATAAAGGAAATAAAAATTAAACATAAGCAGAGATGGTATATATTCCTATACGCTCCCCATATTCAGTTCCTTGAAAGGAAAAAGAATTACTCACTTTAGGGCAGTGCTTTAGCAATATGCCTAAGCACAAGAACCACCTGGGGTACTTGTTAAATACACACATCTCTGGGATAAACTTTTCCAGGGAAGGGCCTTAGGAAACAGATTTTCAAAAAATGCCAAGGGTAATTCTTTACAACCACTCAGGCTTGGAAAACACTGCTTTTGGCCTTTGAATGATAATTCTATCCCTGAAGTAATTTAACTATCCATCAAATATATTCATTTTGAAAGAATTATTCTTTCTAACGTGATTATAATTGCCAATTTTATCTAAATGTTCACTATCAGACTTTCAACAATTACAATCATATTTTTAAATCATTGTAATTTTCTCTTTATTGACTTTGCTGAAAATCTCCAATAGAGGCCTTATATTTTAATAAGAGGGTTGATAAAGTGTAAGTTTGGAGAAGGTACAATAACATTTTAGGTCATGGTATAAGGACATGATGTTATCAACGGCTCCATATAATTTCCTGTGCTCCTCAAATGTCTCCCAGCAACTGACCTAACATGGCTTAAAATTAGCTTGGGCAATTTGACAGGATCACAACACCTGCCTTCAAGCTATGACTACACAATTCTCCTGTGAAATTTAATATGCTTGGGTAATATGCTAAATCTGAGGCTTTTTACCTAATAAAGATCTAGTAAGAATAAATGAGATAGGTTATAATTTACTTTGAGTATGTAGAAGCAATAAAACAAATTCAAGGTTTATGTAGAAATGTTATTTAAAAAAAAACATTTTATTATTGTAAAATAGTGACCTTAAGAACCTATTAGGTAGTTCTTTACATATTCTTGGATTTTTCCCCCATTTGGCTGATGTGATTTAGAAAGCATTAAAAAAAAAAAAAAGGTGACATTTGAAATCTACCGGATAGTCAATTTTGGGATATAAAATTTTCCTAAGACAATGTAGAATATTAGATATGTGCTCATGTCCCTTATAGTGCTAAACAAACATTTATTTAGTGAATAAATGAATAGCAATATACCCATAGACAGTGGCAATTAGCATTGATGATGAAAATTAGCATTATTTTATAATACTAAATATGACATTTAAACATCTTCATGAAGTTTTAAAACTGGTACGTGCTTAGACTTTTTTTTTTTTTTTAATTAGAGAAGTTGTAGATTTACAGAAAAATCATGCAGAAAGTAGAGTTCCCATCTATTCCCCCCCCCGCCCCCCCCCCCCCATTCTTAACACTGCATTAGTGTGCTATCTTGGTCACAATTGATGGATGAAAGAATTTTTTTGGGTGGAGGAGTATATTTGTATTATTTATCCTCAAGGATTAGTATTCAGAACATACAAATAATGATTCTTTTAAAAATAAGAAAAAGACATGTTGGAAAACACATTGGTAAAAATGAGCAAAGGATCTGAACAAGCGTTTCACTAATAATCAGGGAAATATAAAAAAATGAGATGCCATGACACAAGCTGCTCTTTGCCTGTCCCCATTCTCGGTGAGTACTGTCACCATTTCCTCCACTGTCAGTCACTGGCACACTCTGGCCCTCAGACACCCCCATATTCACTTCTCAGAAGTACCTGCTTCCATGGGGCAGGCAAAATCTACCAAGGAGAGAGTCCCCACGCCCACGAGTTCCTTTGCCTCCCTCAGAACTTCCACGGTATTAAAAGAATATATAACATTCCAATGTGATGTATTTGGATAATCTCACCAATTTCCCCTATTGGCAATAACTAAAGCACTGTTCAGGCGGCATTCCTGAAATAAAGTATGTTCCCAGGTGACTTACTGCCTCTGCAGTGCAAACTGCTTGCAGTTTGCTATCAACTGACAAATGCAGTGTTCTAGCCCAAAGGAAAAATTCACTGGACACTCCCCTCATGTATACACAATATTTTCCTTGAATGACATGAGGTTTACTATTATCATTATTTTTCTTGCCCTTATTTTTTAGGAAGACAATCAAATGCTCTGACCATTTGTACACCAATGGTCACAAATATTAAAGGACTTTGGGGACCTACTTGCATCCAGCTTGGGGAAACTGAAAAATGACGTTGCTCTTATAGTGAAAAAGAAGAGAGAATGTTACTGCATATCAAATAGTAAGGATACACCAATTGAAAAGTGACATTTGAAACTCTAGTTGTGCAAAGCATGTAAGCACCTAATGGGCTTAATTAACTCAATTATGACAGCTGAAAAGTGCATGCAACTTAGTCAACCATTTTTTACTTATTCACCCCATTTCTTTTATAATTTTAAAGCAAAACTCCTCTCCTTCAATTTGATTTAAAAGTCATATAAAAATGGACCTATATCCAAGGTGGAGGGGAGGTGGGAAATATTGGAAATGGTTAGCACTCTGAGCTCTATCATACTGCCTGGGGTTAAATCCTGGCTCCACCACTTACAGTTGTGTGATTTGGGACAAGTGACTTTCCCCTCTAAGCCTCTCCTTCCTCATCTGTTATATGGGAATGATAATAGTACTTACCCCAGATGGTTAATGAATATAAAGCACTTAGAATGGTCCCTGGCACACAGAAGCAATCAACACACATTTGTCATTAATCTTTTTATGGTAAACAAGTTTGAACTGCAAACAAAGTTCTCTTCTCTTGCCGTCAGATGTAGACGATGGTTATTATATGCCCATCATATTTGTATCCTTGTTTTGAACAAGTTTAATTTTATAGTTTCACTTACTTTCTCTTGTCATAGGTTTGTTTGAAATATGTTCAATTTACTAAGCAGCCTTAGCATCTGCCCTATAGGAACTGGTTAGTGCAGGTCCTGGGATGGCAGAGATTAAGAGAGTTAAAGATGCGAATATTTTTGCTGTCCTGATTTTGAGATAATCAGGGTAGGCTAAACATTTGCTATATTAGAAACCATGCATGTGTCCCCAGACCTAGTTTTTCTCCCTAGGTCTGGTTTTTAGAATGCTGGTGATAAACTAAGCTTGACTTATTATATGACCATCCTGGATGGGAAAAGACTGTAACTCTAGCTATCTTTGGTCAACCTTAAGAGATATAGCAGGAGGACGGATGTGGCTCTAATGGTTGGGCGTCTGTCTCCCACATGGAGGGACCTGGGTTAAATCCCCGGGACCTCCCGGTAAAAATTGCAAAAAATATGAAGGTGTGTGCGCCACCAGGCCCTGTGCACGGGTGCGCTGCCAGGCCCCGCAAGCCACGCAGCAAGAAGATGACGTAACAGGAGAGTGACACAAGGGAGAACCAAGATGAGACACACGTAAAAACCAGGAACTAAGGTGGCACAGGCGGTAGGACGTCTCTCTCCCACATCGGAGGTTCCGAGGATCAAATCCCAGTGAAGACAGGATGAGAAGAGAGGGCAGGAAACGGACACAGAGTCACCCAGCGAATGGACACAGAAACAGCAAAAATTGGGGGAGGGGGGAGTAAAAATGGATAAAAGTAAATAAGTAAATAAACAAACCCTTAAAAAATGTATAGGGGAGGAAGATATGGACTATAGTTGGTAGTGATACTTTGATGATTCTCTTTCATAATTTGTTAACAAATGTTTCGCAACAATGTAGGGTGTTTGTGTGTGTGGGGGGGGTGATGTGTGGGAGCCCTGTATGATGTTATGCATGTTTGTTTTGTAAGTCACGATGTTTGCTGAACACTTATAGTTTATGTATGTTCATGTATGATTGGTATATTTCAATAAATTGTTTAAAAAATTAAAAAAATTTTAAAAAGAGTTAAAGAGAAAGGCAGACAGGAATTAATCAACCTGAAGCCAATCTCTATTCCACAAAGAATTCATTGATGGCTCTTCCTGAGTTCAGGACTGACAGGCACTGACTGCTCTGGGGAAAGGCTGTAAAGAAACCTTTTGTGGTCAAAGACTCTTCCTAAGAATAACATGAGGAGGAGTAATAATAGTAAGTTGAGACTTACCAAGTGCTTAAATGTGCCAGGTACTAAGTATTAACTCATTTAATCATCACAATTCTATATGCTTGCCACTACTATTTCCTGCCTTTTGAGGCTTTAAAGGCTAAATGACTTAGCCAGGTCATCACTAGTGAGCAGTGGGGCTGATTCTGGAGAACGCCTTCTTAACCACTAGGGCATGCTGCCTTAATAAGCAGGACTGTCCCTGGGCAGAGGCTGGACTAATTTGCCTAAGAAGACTTCTAGGGGGCAAAAAGAGGTGATACCTCAATTCTTGCTCCTTAAGATTTGAAGTTAGGGAAATCAAATTATATGGCACTGAACTTTTACTGGCAGAAATGGCTACGAAGAGTTCCAAAAAGATGTCTCCACGGGAAGATGGGAGAACCTGGGCTGGTGATTTCAGCATTCTATCAGGGCCCAAGGGCTTATAGCGGAGGCTTGAGTTTTGCCTGAGGCTCAAGTCCTGAACGAATGTGTGCATGTGAACTAATAATAGCTTATAATTCTGGAGCCCAAGTGTGGAGCTCCACGTAGTGTTGGCAGCGAGAGGGGCGGCAAAGGCATTTCTGCATCCTGGAAAGCCTGTGAGAAGCAGAAACAGTAAAGGGTGGTCAGAATTTCCTCTTGTCAACTTGGCCACTAGAAGCAGGAATGGCTTCTACCTCTTGGATTAAGCATCAAGGTTCTTGGACAATCTGGGTGAAAGGAGGCTTCAAGAGGATAATTTTATACTTTCTGCAAATGAGGGCATGCAGAGCATTCAGATGTGACTACACTTGTATTTCACGCTAGAAGGCAGGGTCACAATGCCACCTTCACAGGTCAGTATCACTGCTTGAGCAGAACACAGTAAAAGGCATACCCTGCAAAGCCACATGGAGTCATGTGCAATAGTTCCCAAAAGCAGGTCTAAAACAGATTCCTAGGCCTGACCACCAGATCTCCTGAATACAGATCTCCATCCATGATCCACTGGGGAGCCTACCACTGATTTGTGATTCTGATATGTAGCTAGTCATGAGATTGTTGCACCTGTCTCCCCAGTTTTTGAGATGATATAACCTTTTCTAAGGAGTCACAAGTTAGGGCACAGTTGAGACCAATCCATAGCTCCTGATGACTAGGTCAGGGACCTCCACTGCCAGGCAGGGGCAGAAGAAACAAGGTTAGAATGCATAGCTCTACCACCTAGAAAATTCCTCTTAAAATTCAATATCCTCTTTCTTCTTACTAGGCAGCATTGAAAGGTCTCCCCAGGCAAATACATTCCATGAAGGTAGGGGCTGTTTTTTTTACATAATGGATACCACAGAACACTATATGATAAAAGAATATTATTATAATCGTACTATTAACTGTAGCCCATAGTTTACATTAGTGTTCCCTATTTGTGTTATATAATCCTGTTTGTTTGTTTTTAAATTTTTATTCTAGTAACAAATAAACAACCTAAAATTTCCATTTAACCATATTCAAATATATAATTGACTGGTATTTAAGTGTATTCACAATATTCTGCTACTATCACCGCCATCCATTACAAAAATTTTTCCATCACTCCAAACAGAAATTCTGTACCAACTAAGCATTAACTCCCCATTCCCTAAACCCTCCCCAGCACCTGTAAACCTGTATTTTAGTTTCTGACTCTATGAATTTTCTTATTCTAATTATTTCATATTATTGATATATACAGTATTTGTTCTTTTATGCCTGGCTTACTTCAATCAACATGATCTCTTCAAGGTTCATCCATGTTATTGCACACATCAGGATGTCACTCATTTTCATGGTAACATTCCACTGTGTGCATATACCACATTTTGTTTATCTAGTCATTGGTTGATAGAGAAATGGGTTGCTTCTATCTTTTGGCTATTGTGAATAATGCCACTATGAATATCTGTTCAAGTCCCTGCTTTCAAGCCTTTGGGGGTATAAAATTAGAAGTGGTATTGCGGTCAATATGGTAATTCTATATTTGACTTTCTGAGGAAGTGCCAAAGTGTTTTCCACAGTGACTCCACCATTTTACATTTCTACCAACAATGAACCAGTGTTCCTGTTTCTCCAAATCCTCTCCAGTACTTGATATTTTTCAATTTATAAAAATAGTAGCTATTCTTGTATGTGTGAAATGGTATCTCATTGTAATTTTGATTTACATTTCCCATTTTTTCATGGGCCTTTTTTCCCATTTGTATGTCTCCTTTATAGAAATGTTTATTCAAGTCTTCTGTCCTTTTGTTGGTTAGATTGTTTGTCTTTCTATTCTTGAGTTGTAGGATTTCTTTATACATTCTGGACATGAACTCTTATCCAATATGTGGCTTTCAAATATTTTCTCCCATTATCTAGGTTGCTTTTTCCTTTCATGATGAACTCCTTTGATGCACAAAAGATTTTCATTTTGATGAAGTCCCATTTATCTATTTTTCATTTTGTTGTACATGTTTTTTTTAGTTTAAGAACCAATTGCCTATCACAAGGTCTTGAAGATGCTTCTCTATATTTTCTTCTAGGAGTTCTATAATCCTTGTTCTTTTATTTAGGGCCTTTGATATATTTTGAGTTGATTTTTTATATATGGTGTGAGATAGGGATTTTCCTACATTCTTTCACACATGGACACACAGTTTTCCCAGAAGCATTTGTTGAAGAGACTTTTTTTTTTTTTTCCAATTATTTGGGCATCCTTGTCAAGAATCAGTTGGTCATAGGCATGAGGATTTATTTTTGAACTCTCAATTCTATTTCATTGGTCAATACTGTCTGCCCTTGTGCCAGTACCATGCTCTTTTGATTACTCTAGTGGTTTAATAAGTTTTAAAATTGGAAAGTGAGAGTCAAAATGGTTTTAGCAATTTGGGGTCCTTTCCATTTCCACATAAATTTCATGATTGGCTTTTTCATTTCTGCAAAGAAAGCTGTTGGAATTTTGATTATGATTGTGTTGCATCTGTAAATCACTTTGGGTAGAACTGAAATCTTAACAATATTTAATCTTCCAACATGAACTTGGAATGTCCTGCCATTTACTTAGATCGTCTATAATTTCTTTTAGCAATGTTTTATAGTTTTCTTAATTTTCTCTTTAGATTGTTCATTACTAGTGTATAGAACCACTGCAAATATCCTGATTTTTCCATATTTGTCTTGTATCTAGCACTTTGCTAAATTCATTTATTAACTTTGGTAGCTTTGTTGAGGATTTTTCAGGGTTTTTATATATAGGATCATGTCACCTGCAAATAGAGCAAGTTGTACTTTTCCCTTCAAATTTAGATGCCTGCTACTCCCCTCCCCTCCCTTCCCTTCCCCTCACCTCCCCTTCCCTCCCCTCCCCTCCTCTCCACAAGGATAGGAACTTGTGTCTTCCAGCACAAGGTTCAAGAACAGTGGTGATCTAGACATTCTTCCCTTGTTCTTTAGGGACAACTTTCAGTCTTTCTCCATTGTTCAGTATAATAGCTGTAGGTTTTCATATATCTTTTATGATGTTAATGAAGTTTCCTTCTATTCCTAGTTTTCTAAGTGTTTTTATGAAGAAGTGTTGCTGGATTAATTATGAATTATGTCAAATGTCTTTTCTGCATTGATTGAGATGATCATGTGTTTTGTTTCCTTTGTTCTATTAATGTGGTATATTTCATTAATTGATTTTCTTATGTTTAACCACCTTTGTATACCTGGGATAATTCTTTTTAATGTATGGTTGGATTTGGTGTCCAGTATTTTATTGAGGATTTTTTCACTATACTCATGAGGGTAATGGATCTGTAATTTTCTTGGCTTCTGGCATTAGAGTGATCTTGGCCTCATAGACTGAGTTAAGGAGTGTTCCCTCCTCTTCAATTTTTTTTTTTTTTTTTTGAAGAGTTTAAACAGGATTGGTATAATTCTTCTTAGACTGTTGGTAAAATTTCACCAGTGAAACCATCTGGGTCCGGGGCTTTCTTTTTTTAGGAGACTTTTGATTTCTTATTCAATCTCTCTTTTGTTTTTGTTCTGATGATATCCTCTATTTCCCGAGTCAGTGTAGGCAGTATGTGTGTTTCTAGGAATATGTCCATTTATTCTCAGTTATCTAATTCAATAGCATAGAGTTATTCATGGTGTCCTCTTATAATTTATATTTCCATGGGATAGATAGTAATGTCCCCCTCTTTCATTTCTGATTTTAGTTATTTGTATCCTCTATCTTTTTTTCCTTCATCAGTCTAGCTAAAGGTTTGTTGATTTTATTGATCTTTCAAAGAACCAATTTTTGGTTCCATTAATTCTATAATATTTTTTACTCTCTACTTCAATTTTCTCCACTTTCATCTTTGCTATTTCCTTCTTTCGGGTTGTTTTTGGATTTAGTTTGCTCTTCTTTTTCTAGATCCTCCAGTTGCAAGGTTAGGTCTTTGATTTGGGATCTTTCTTCTTTTTTAATGTAGGCATGTCGGGTTTATAGCTTATGCTTAGCAATGGCTTTGCTGCATCCCATGAGGTTTTGTATATTGTATTTTCATTTTCATTCACCTCAAGATGTTTCCTAGTTTCCCTTGTGATTTCTTGTTTGACCCATTGGTTGTCTGATTATGTTGCTTAATTTCCAAATATTTGTGAATGTTCAAGTTCTCCCTCTGTTATTGGTTTCTAGCTTCATTCCATTTTGGTTAGAGAAGATACATTGTATGGTTTCAATATTTTTAATTTATTGAGATGTGTTTTATGACCTCGCATTTTATCTATCTTCAAGAATGATTCATGTGCACCAGAAAAGAACATTATTCTGCTGTCATTGGATGAAGGGTTTTATATATGTCTGTTAGGTCTAGTTGATTTTTAGTAGCATTCAAGTCTTCTCTTTCCTTATTGATCTTTGTCTAGATGTTCTATGCATTAATGAAAGTGGTATAATGAAGTCTCCTACTATTAATGTGGAACTATCTATTTCTTGTTACAAATCTGTCACTATTTGCTTCATATAATTTGGGTCTCTGATATAAAGTACATATATATTTATAATTGTTATGTCTTCTTGTTGAATTGACCCTCTCGTCAGTATATCATGACCTTCTTTATCCCTTATAACAGTTTTTCACTTAAAGTCTATTTTATCTGATATTAGTGTAGCTAAACCAGCTCTATTTTGCTTACTTTTTGCATGGTATATATATTTTTTCATACCTTCACATTCAATCTTAAAATTTAAAGTGAGTTTCTTGTAAACCACTGTATATTTGGGTCAGGCTTTTTTTTTAATCCATTCTGCCAATCTCTGCCTTTTGACTATATAGTTTAATCCTTTTATATTTAATGTAACTACTGATAATGCAAGATATTCTTCCACCATTTTACTACTGTGACTTCATAAGTCTTAAACATTTTTGTCCCTCAATTAATGCCTACTTGCATATTTTTTTGTTTTGTTTGTACTATTTTGAGTACTATATCATTTCTTACTGTATATATTTTTCATATATTTACTTTGTGGTTAACATGGGGCTTATATTTAACATATTAAATCTATAAATCATATTTTATTTGATACCAAATTAAATACCATACACATGAACTGTTTCTATACCCCTCCATTCCTTTACCTTTTTTCTTATACTTGTTACAAATTATATCTTTATATATTGTATTCAAAAACCATAGATTTTTAAATTACTTTTTATGCATTTGCATCTTAGAACCTATAAGAACTAAAAAGTGGAATTACACATCAAAAAGTATAATAAAATAAAACTGGGATTTACAATTACCCATATAGTTACCTTTTCCAGAAGTCTCTCTTTATTTATGCCATATCAATCACTCTGGTGACCTTTCTTTTCAGTCTGAAGAACTCCCTTTATCAATGCTTGTAGGGAAGGTCTGGTGGTGAAAAACTCCCTCAGCTTTTTAAAATCTGGGAATGCCTTAATCTGCCCTAATGTTTGAAAGACAGTCTTGCCAGATATAAAATTATTGGTTGGAAATTGTTGTCTTTCAGCGCTTTAAATAATTTATCCCACTGCCTTCTTGCTTCTATAGATTCTGATGAGAAATCAGCACTTAATCTTATTGGGCCTCCCTTGTATAAAACACATTGCTTTTTTCTTGCATCTTTCAAAACTCTGTCTTTACTGTTTTTGACAGTTTGACTACTATAAGTCTGGTCATGCTTCTCTTTGAGTTTATCCTATTTGGGGTTCATTGGGATTCTTGCCTGTGTATATTCATGTTTTTCTTAACTTAGCAAATTTTCTGCCATTACTTCTTTGAGAATTCTTTTTCCCCTTTCTCTCTTTCTTCTCCTTCTGTAACTCCCATAATATACTTGATGGTTTCCCACAGGACTCATAGGCACTATTCACATATTTTCATTCATTTTTATTTCTGCTCCTCAGCCTGAATCATTTTGATTGTCTTGTCTTTGAGTTCATTGATTCTTCTCCCAGCTTCAATCTGCTGTTGAAACCCTTTAAGGAATTTTTCAATTCAGTTATTGTGGTCTTCAATTCCAGCATTTCTGTTTAATTCCTTTTAAAATTTCTGTCTCTTTATTGAGATTCTCATATAATTCATTCATCATTTTCCTGATATCCTTTAGTTCTTTCTCTACGTTTTCCTTATATCCTTGAGCATATGAAAGATCATTTTTTTTATAAGTCTTTGACTGGTATATCTAAATTCTGGTCTTAGTTGAAGCTTTCTGGATTACCTTGTTTCTTTGGGATGGGCTATCATTTCCTGTTTCTTTCTTTGTCTTTTAGTTTTCTGCTGCATACTGTACATTTTAATATTTGAAAATGTTAATTTTCAGATGCAGTGCCGAGTTGTCTGTTCCTTAAATTTTTATCCAGCTGGTAATATGCAGAGATATTCCAGAGTGCCTGGAGCTAATAAAAACAAACACACTTGCGCCAAAAAAATACACTTTTTACTCTCTTTTGTAAATTGGCTGAGTTGGCTCCTGTTGTCTTTCAGAGTTTAGCCCTCTTATCAGGAAGTCAGCTGGTGGCAAAAGTGAAATGTAGGCTCCTCTCTGTTTTCTTTGAGCCTGAGTCTTATCCAGACTTGTGCTTTCCAGGAAACTTAGGAATTTCTCCATTCATCGGAATTAGAATGCCTCCCTCTGTTCTCTATGAGATAGACTTTCTCCCTCTCCCATTTGCTCTGTTGTATGACTTAAAGCCAGTAATCCTTTGCCAGACTACTTTAACTTAATTGTTTCTTACACTGAAAGCTGCTTCTATTAGCAGGGCACCATCTGGAAGGGTAGCTCCAGTGAGGAGTTTTCTGGTTCAGGCTTTCATAATACTACCAAATAGACTGGCACCACATATAAGCATTGCAGTGTGTACAAAAAGGTTATTCTCCTCCCTCCAGAACAAGGCCAGGGACCCATAATAGTAGGACAAGCTGGCTCTACCCTGCACTATTGTGGGTCTGAGCCAGGGGCCAGCAAGTGTACTACAAGCTTCTTCTACTGTTTTTAAAACTACATTTTATTGATTTGGCACTTGCCCAGTTACTGTGATCTTTTTACTATTTTCTAGATTTCTGAGGAAAAATTGTTCTGCCAGTTTTTGTTAGTTGTTCAAAGACACTGTGGGGATGAGCACCCTGGCGTGTCTTATGTTGCCATCTTGGTTGATGGGAAGAGAGTCCAGAGCCATTAGTTTGGCACCGAAAAGCTCTCTATAGGCTGTTTCCACTTAATTCTGTAAGTTTCTACCTGATAATATCACTGAAAGGGACCACTGAAATAAATAAATAAGACTAATATCCAGGCTATTCTACCTTAAAACTCTGCTCACTTCTTCCCTCTTGCTGAAATGTCATTTCTCCCAAACTCACTATTTAATATCATACTCATCTTCAAAACAGAGCTCAAATTCCTAACTTATGAGGCACATTGTACCTCTCTACTACTAAATTATACCGTTTCTTAAATCTACTACTACATTTCTCAAGGGCAATATCATATCTTAATCTTTATTGCTCCTACACCTTCCAACACAGGGTCTTACCCATAGTAATTGCTTAATATAGCTGTTAATTGAGCAGACAACATAATAAGTATATACATATGTGACAGTTAAGCTAATGTGTCAACTCAGCCAGGTAATACCATGCAGTTGTTTGGTCAAGAAAGCACTGGGCTAACTTAATACAAGGGCACCTCATGGACTTTAAACATCAGTGAGTTGATTGCAGAGATGACTGGTTACATCTACAATCAACTGAGGAGACTGCTGTCAGCAATGGGTGATATCTCTTCCAATCAATTGAAGGCCTTAAGGGAAATGATTTCAGCATTTAAGAAGAGAATTCTCATCTCTACTTCAGATAGCCAGCATTACCTGGGGAACTCATCAAGGATCTTCATCAGAGCTCCTGGTTGGCAGCCTGATCTATGGAATTTGGACTTGCGCACCATCACAGTCACGTGAGATAATTTTATAAAATCCCATACTATTTACAGCTATCTCCTGTCAGTTCTGTTTCCCTAGAAAACCCTGACTAAATATCTCATATATAATCTTTATATACACCACTTATTTTATATCTATATATAAAACCTTGGCTCTTTGTTTATGGGGAAACATTTCATTTTTAGAATTTCAACTCTTAAAACAGTGACTATTTTGTAAGGATAACCTGTCTAATAATTGCAAACATATTTTTGTCAAAAACATTTATACTCATGTGCTGTAAGTATTTTGAATTTCAAAATCAATCAAACTGTAGAGAAAAACTAGTTATTAGAAGACTTGTAGTTCCTAATTAAAGACAAAAAGCCATATTCAGCATTAAAAGCTAATGAACAGCAGATCAGTGTTGTCAATTAATTTCTAATGGTTGACTGGTCAACCAGTAGTTGTATCAACAGCTAGTGCAATTTAAAACAACTTACATTTTCCTTTCCTCTTAAGCAAATTGAATTCTATTGTCAAAATACCTGAAAAAATATCTGAAGGATACCAAATATGTTGGCTGATACCAGGACTCTTTCTGAAGTTCTCAAAAGGTTAAAAAAAAAAAAAAATTCCCAAAAGTAGTTTATTCAAAACCTTAAATCAATACATAAAATATTATTTTAACGTAGAAAAAGTATGAAAACTAAAGAGATAAATTTAACAAAAAGTAGATAAATGGCTTCTTGAGCATGCACAAGAAAACAGACAACTATTGAACCTGTCTTATGGCATGTATGTATAGTTTTATTTTCATCTTACTGCCATCCTTTATGGAATTTATAGCACACATCTGCACAAAGATCAGTTGAAGGTGCCATAAAATGACACACTGGGTGGATGTTTAGTGCTGTGGAAAAGTGCATTCTATATTTTGGAAATGTATTTTATGAGACTGAAATGAATGCTCTCATTGTCTATTAGCTCCTAGATACATTCTTGCTTTTTAAAAATTTCCTCGACCCTTCATAAAACCTCTTAAGATGCCAAAATACTTTACTATGTAGTTAATATAAGTCACTAAACAAAACAAAAATGAAACATATATACTTCAGATTATACTTAAATATCAGTTAGATATTTATAGTAACATAAATCTAATTTCACTGAGGATCTATAATATTCAAATACCTATTCTAAATCCTGAGGTAGATGGAATAACATTGTCAGCTCTTCCCTCACTCCTCCCATGATACCTTGTAGTACACAGGAGACAGGGCAGTATTTTCCCATAGCACTGATATGGGGTTTGGCCATTTGACTCCTTTGGCTAATGATATGTGGACATAAAGTGCAAGTTACTGGTTCTGAGTCAAAGCCTTAAGCGGCATCAAGTGTTTCCTCTCATCCTCTTGTGCTCCTGTGATCTGCCATGACAAAAGCAAACCCCAGGTAGCCTCTGGAATAAAGGTAATGTGAAATCCAGCCTTGCCCAGCTGAGTTGTAGCTGAACTGCACACTGGTAAGAAATAAATATTTGTTTTGTTTTGTTTAAGCTGCTGAATTTTGTGATGGGTTTACATTTACAGCAATAGCAAAAATATTCTAAAAGAAAATATTAAAGAAAATAAGATATCACTCCTGCCCATGAGGAATATAATTGGAGTGCTAAGTGAATGGCTTCATAATACTACTACTACTATTGATAACAATAATGAGTAGTTGCTATTGAGCTCTTACTACATGTTTCTAGAAGGTCTATAGTACTTTGTAGAAAAGGAATATGTTTCCTAGACCACTGATATTCTCTTCCAAATACTGCTGCTCACATCAATCATCAGTTATTCTATATGGTGATTCTTCCATATAGAGGGAAACAGAGACTATATTTTTTGCTAACTACACACTCAGGGGATGAATTTTGACATGCACACAAATATTATTTTATTAGCCTTAAAAACACTATTGTAAATATAATTTGGAACTTAAGGACAAATGCCAAGTCTATTTTAGAACATTTATGCCTATATTGCAATACCATGCAAACATTGCCACTCAATAATTCTTAAAATAATTCTCAAGAAATGTAAGCTTTTAGAATAAGCTGAAAGTAGCAGGACTTTCTATTCAGTGGTTTCTTATAGAAAAGCAAGTTCTTTCTACCCACTTCTTAATCCTGTAGTCACTGGATTTAGGTCCTACTGACTTCCAATGACTCATGTCTCCCTGCTATCAAGCCCAGACCCAATCATTAGATCTTGTTCTCTTCTAGACATCCTTCTGGAGATGTCTAATAAATATTTGTGAATTTAACATAATCGAAGCTCAGAGAAGTTAAGTGATTTGCACAAGGTCACATTGTAAGTGACAATAGTGATAGAAGAACAAAATGTTTGGTTTTTATTCTAATTCTCAAAACTTTCCAGAAAAGTCTGCCTATACACTTCCATCTTATCAAAACCTGCTCATTTAGCTTTCCTAAAGGAAAGATTACTAAATTCAATAAACACTATACTAACAACAGGTCAATGTATTACTTATAAGACTTAAAACTCGACATCTGGTACCTCAGCAGGGATATTTGAAATATGGAAGGAGTAGAATTTCAGACATCCCTGGCAGGTTGATGAGTGACATGTACAGATATTCCCAGAAGCCTTTATATCATAATCAAAAAGGTGACACATACGTTTCCAAGGCCTAAAGTAGATCTTTGTGATGTTTCAATCAAAGATTGCTCAATTTTCTATAAGCATCTTTCTTCCTCACTATGTGTTACTGTTGGTTCTCATTGATTTGACCTCAAAACAACTATACATATATTTTTTAAATTACATATATTTGAGTTTCTGGATTTTATCATATTCATACTTTAATTTTATATAAGCACAAAAAAGAAGCTCTAATGTGACTTATTCACAATAGGTAAAATATGTAAAACACAAAATAACATCATTGATGTCCACGAAAATAACAATTACATAAATTCAACTCTCCTACCCACCTTTCTTTACACTTTTATAGATAAATCTAAGATTTTCTATGATTCAGGATGACACTTTTTATTTGGATACTAGTTGATGGCGATTTTGCAATTGCTCTAAGAACATCAATTAGAGCTGAGTGAACTGCTCTTTCTTGCTGTTAACTGGACTTCTTTTGACAACAAATGAGTAAGGTGTGATTTTGCCCAGTATTTGGGCTTTCAAGTGCACTAACTCTGAAAGAAGACAGAAAATAGATTCAAAAGGTAATTTTCTCTAGATAAAATCAACAGATATTCTATTTTAAAATGTAAAAACAAGGTCCCTTAAATTATCTTCTCTTTTCATTACTCCAAATTCAAGAAAACATTTTTCTCTAAATACATAGGACAATTTTAACATGATGCTTGATGAAAATCTTTCTATTGATTTGGGGGCAGATTTCTTAGTTAACTAATATGATGGTCTGAGAATACAATTTTGCCTACCTATTAAAATTATTATGAATTAATATATATATGAAAACATTTTCCAGCAAAGCGCACTCAAATATAAGTAGATATTTTTCCATTATTCTTTTGTATTACTAATTGCAGCATCAATTTTAAGGTTCAAATCCATCTAAGCAGGCAATTGAGAGAAGTCTGTCCTGTACAGAGCTACCAAATTAAATATTTTCTTTCTTAGAAGAAATGAGTTATATTCATGCCCGGAATGTTCTTGGAGCTTATATAACTAACGGTATTGACCAAGAAAGGGGAAAGAAAAAACTAGTCTGTAACTTGTCTTTTGTATTTTGGAGAGGAAAAGTCTTAAACGGTCAAATCATTTTGTTTAGGAAAATAACAAGTTTTGTCTAACTATTTTGCACAGCAGAAAATGATATCTTGGAAAGAGCAGTAATGATCAATTAGGAAATGCATTTGCCATGTTTTGATTTTCTGATTTTGGCTCCTTACTTGACTACCATTGATTAAATCACAAATTTACAGTGAATGCCTTGCTATAAGAGAATTTTCTAAGCAATATCAAAAACACATTGACCTTATTAAAAATATATATACAGCCTACTTTTCTTCTAGGTAATATCCAGATAAACTAATAGAGCATGAAACTAGGATAGCCAACTATTCACTTGGAATAATTTAGTGCTTGAACTAGTGACTATGTGCAAACAATTATGATGATAGGACTGTTGGCAAAGGAACTTGTTATACTGCTTAACCTAGAACTGGGGTGAAACAAGGTCAAGCCAGTCAGCATCTTTGGAAAGGTCTTATTTTTCTTTTCCCTTTATTAAGCCAGCATTCTTCTACCCAGCATTAAGTAATATGATTTAGAGTAGACAGAAATATGAGTTCTATTACAAAATATAATCTTTTTGTTTGCCAGGAAATGTGATTCTTGAAAAGACAAAGAACGTTTTTCCCCCCCAAAAATGAGATTTGAAACCTTCTTGCAGCTCTCTACCTTTATCAATTTGAGAGTTAATGGAAAATAACCTGAGGATTTACCTACACCAGGGCCTAAAAATGTTCCCCCTGGTACACTCAGTTCCAAGAATAATAGACTTTTCCACTTTCAAAGATAAGATTTTTGACCTTGAATCCCAGACCAGGCTTGGAATATCAATTTCCAAAAGGACAAATGCTTCAGATCTCCCAGTTCCAGCTGATTCAAAGTTTCCCTTAGCCAAATCAGAAATTTATGAAGACACTGTTATTAATAGCTCAGTGTGGCTAATGACTCCCTCACCTGCCCTTTGGAAACTGACTCACTAAATGGAAATCCCCATGTGCACATGCAAGAGCCAGTGAGTGAGAGAGTTGCGTATATATATGTGATACAAATGTGTGTGCCTATGTGTCTGCAGGTTTTAAAAAGGCATTTGAAAATACTGTTTAAAATTTTCCTATATTGGGTAAACAAAAGACTTAATTACAAAACTGAAAACAATCAGAATGTTTGCTAATAGGCAAATAGTTTAATAAAGTAAAATATCCATACTGTAGAACATTCTAATTAGTTTCACATATTATTAAACGGTATGAGGGTCATGATATATTATTCTTAAGGGGGAAAAAGCAAGCAATTGAAAGGGAGAAAGAGACCTCTGTGTGTGTATATGCATGTATTTAACACATATATTTATATAGGCAAAGGAAAATATGAAATTATACACCCTATATTTATTATTGACTAACTCCAGAGACTTTGATTAGGACCAAAAGTATAGGGAAATCACAGCACACACATGTATAACTTATTTTAATTCAATTATCAATATTTATGCATGTAAAGCATATATTTGGCAGAAAAGGAAGGAGAAATAATAATTTAAATAGTGTCGGAACGCTGTCATTTCTACATGGATATGAATTGGGGGTGTGAAAGTGATGTTATCTCAGTGGGCTAAGGTTCCTAGTGTAGATGTCCTAGTGCTGTGAGAATATTCAGGGAAAAACTGAGAACGTCCTAAGCTCTCAACTCTGCCTTATATGGGGGCTTTACCCAAGCTTAAACTAGAGTTGAAACTTCCTGGCTGAGTGTTGAAGGCAAGGCCCAACACTCACAGAGAGCCCCTAGGCAAAGACTGGGAGACTTATTGGTTCTGGGCATTTAAGGAAATCTCTTTCCAATCATTAGCTAAGTTACCAACTTACTAAGGTAAACAAGCAAAGACTTCAGTGGCCGCATATGACAAAGAGTACAGTTTATAGAATTAGGTTAGAAAAGTCACCTAGCAAGCAAACAACAACAACTGCAAAAAGCAGTAACAACAATAAATGCTGGGGAGGGGAAGAAACTGATTTCCAGAATTGTCACATTATAACAAAAATGATGACATACAAAGAAGAAGAAATGGCCAATATACCAGAAAAAGAGCAACTGAAAGAAACTATCACTGAGGAAGCTCAGAAGTTGAACTGGCTAGATTAAGATTTAATCAGCTATTCAAACAATGTTGAAAGAACTAAAATAAACCAGGTCTAAAGAACTAAAGGAAAGTATGAGAATAATACCTTACCAAATAGCAATAAAGATTTAGAAAATATTTAAATAAACAGAACCAAATAGAAATTCTGCAACTGACAAGTACAATAACTGGAATGAAAAATTCATTATAGGAGCAAAACAGCAGGTTTGTACGAGTTGAAAAAATAATCAGAGAGTATAGGTCATTTGATATAATCCAGTTTGAGGAATGGAAATTATAAAAGAATGAAGAAAAATGAACAGAGCATCTGAGACCTGGGGGATACCATCAAATGTATCAACATATGTATAACAGGAGTTCTAGAAGGAGAAGAGAAATAGAAAGGGGTGGAAAGAAAATTTGAAGAAATATGGGCCAAAACAAACCCAAATTGGAGGAAAAATAACATTAATCTACATATCCAAGGAGCTCAATGAACTCCAAGCAGGAAAAATGCAAAGGGAACCTTACCTAGACACATCATAATAAAACCATTGAAAGATGGAGAAAAATCATAAATTTGGCAAGAGAGGGCATCAGATATAATGGAGCCTCAATTAACAGCTGATTTCTCATGAGAAGCCATGGAGACCAGAAGGCAATGAGATAACATATTCAAAGTGCTAGTGGGGCGGGAGGGGGGTGAAGTACTGGCTATCAAGAATTCTATATCTAGCAAAACTATTCTTCTAAAAGGAAGTAGAAATTAAAATATTCCCAGATAAACAAATCTGAAAAAACTAATTACTTGGAGACTTTTCCTACAAGAAATACTAAAGGGAGTCCTTTAGGCAACATAAAATGATGCTAGAGAGTAACTCAATTATACATGAAGAAATAAAAGCACCAGTAAAAGTAATTACATAGATAAATAGAAGGGACAGCATATATTCTTGTAACTTTTCTTTTCACCTATAAAATTTAAAATACAATGGCATAAAAGAATAGTTATAAATCTGTGTTGATGGACACAATGTATAAAGATGTAATTTGTATGACAATAGCACAAGAGGGATTGAGGTATATAAGGGTAAAGTTTTTGTATACTATTGAAATTAAGTTGTTATTAATCCAAATTAGATTGTAATTAGTTAAGATATTACTTTTCATAGCCAAAGCAACCACCCTAAAACAACCCAAAAAATATAGCAAAGAATAGGAGAATTAAAATGGTACACTAGATAATACACATTTAACACAAAAGAAGACAATAATAAAAATATGAGGAACAAAAAGACATGATATAGAATAAATAAATAGCAAAATGGCAGGCACACATCTTACCTGATCAATAATTATACTAAATGTAAATGTGTTAAACTCCCCAATTGAAAGTCAGAGATTGAAAGAAAAGCATGCTCTAACTTTATGCTGTCTACAAAGGACTAAGTTTAGATTTAAGGACACAAATAGGTTGAAAGTAAAATAGTGAAAAATATATAGCATAAAAACAGTAACCAAAAGAGAGCTGGAATGGTTACACTAATAGGAAACAAAAGACATTAAGACAAAAATTGTTACTAAACAGAGAGAAGGACTTACTTATATGATAAAATGGTTAGTTCATCAAAAATATATAAAAATTATCAACAATTTATTTCCTATAGCAACACATTCCAAAAATACTTGAAGCAAATACTGGCAGAATTTAAAAATGAAAAAGAAAAATAGATATTTCAGCAATAATAATTGGAAATTTCAATAATCCACTTTTAATAATGGATAGAAAAACAAGGAAGAAGCACAGCAAGGAAACATAAGATTTGAACACTATAAAACAGCTAGATTTAATAAACATATACAGAACACTCCACCAAACAACAGCAGAATACACATTCTTTTTGAGTGCACATGGAACATTTTTCAGAATGGAACATATGTTAGGCAATAAAACAGTTCTCAATAAATTTAAAAGGATTGAAATACAAAGTATGTTCTTTGACCACAATGTAATGAAATTAGAAATCAATAACAAATAGATACTTGGGAAATTCATAACTATGCAGCTATTAAACAACACACTCTTAAATAACTAAGAGATCCAAGAAGAAATCAAAATGGAAATTGTAAAATACATTGAGGTAAATGAAAGTGAAAATACAGCATACCAAAACTTATAGGATTCAGCAAAAGCAGAGCTTAGAGGGAAATTTATAACTATAAATGTCTATATTACAAGAGAAGAAAGATCATCTTTCACCTTAAGAAATGAGAAAAATAAAGAACAAATTAAGCTGAAAGCAAACAGAATGAAAGAAGTAATAAAGATTAGAGCAGAAATAAGTGGAATAGAGAGTAGCTAAACAATAGAGAAAGCCAATGAAACCAAAAGTTGCTTCTTTGAAAAAATCAACAAAATTAAAAAAAAAAAAAAAACTTTTGGTGAGACTGACTAAGAAAAAGATGAGTAGACTCAAATTACTAATACCAGGAGTAAAAGAGGGGGCATAACTACTAACTTGTCAGAAACAAGAAATATGAAGGAATACTGTGGCAACTGTTTGCCAACAAATTAGATAATCTAGGTGAAATGGAGAAATTCTAAGAAAGACATAAGAAAAAACAAAAAATCTGGAAAAACCTATAACAAGTAAGGAAATTGAGAGAGTAACTTTTTTAAAAAATCCCTGGACCAGATGCTTCCTTAATGATTTCTATTAAATGTTTAAAAGATATTTAACATTATTTCCCTTTAAAAATGGTTCCAAAAACTAGTAGAGGAAGGAACACATCTTGACTCAGTCTATGATGCAAGTATTACTCTGATATCAAAATCAGACATCACAAGAAATAAACAAACTACCAACCAATATCTTTTATGAATATAGATGCAAACATCTTCAACAAAATTCTGCAAACTGAATCCAACAGCACATAAAAGTATTATATATCATGACCAAGTGGGATTTATCTCAGTAATGCAAGGATAGTCCAACATATGAAAACCAATAAATGTAGCACCATATTAATAGAATAAAAGACAAAAACAAGATGATCATCTTCATAAACATTGAAAAAGGATTTGATAAACTCTAACACTTTTTCATGATAAAAACACTGAAGAAACTAAGAATAGAAAGGGAGATTTTCAATCTGAAAGAGGGCATATACAAAACCCACATCCAACATCATATCTAATGGTGAAAGTCTGAAAACTGTCTCACTATAATCAGGAATAAGGCAAGGATGTTTTCTCTCACCACCATTATTCAACATAGTTCTGGCGGTTTTAGCCAGGGCAATTAGGCAATAAAATGAAATAGATGCCATTCGAACCGGAAAGAACTAAAAGTATACTTATTTGAAAATGATATGATCTTGTATATTAAAAACTCCTAAGGAATCTACATGTACAACATAGAGTTAAATGAGTTCAGCAAGGTCACAATATAGTAGATAAATACACAAAGAACAGTTGCATTTCTACATAAAGCAATGAAGAGTCTGAAAATGAATTTAGGGGAAAATTCATTTACAATAGCATTATATACTTAGGAATAAAGAACTGCAAGTCCTGCACACTGAAAACTATAAAACTTTGTTGAAAGAAATTAAAGAAGTACATAATAAAGAAGATAACTCATGTTCAACAGCTGAATTACTTTACATTATTAAGATGGCAATATTCCACAAATTGATTAACAGATTCAATACAATCCTAATCAAATTCCCATTTGGCTTTTTTCAGAAATTGGAAAAATTGATTTAAAAATTCACATGGGAATGCAAGGGGCCCAAAATAGTTAAAATGATCTTTAAAAAGAACACAGTCATGGACTCATTCTTCCCAATTCAAAACTTACCACAAAGCCAGAGTAATAAAGACTGTGTGGTACTGGCACAAGAATACACATTTATATCAATGGAACAGAATTGAGAGTTTGGAAATAAACCCATTCATCTATGGTCAGTTGATTTTTGACAATGGTGCCAAAACCATTCAATGGGAAAAGAATAGTCTTTCAACAAATGGTACAGGGAAAACTGGGTATTATGTGCAAAGAATGAAGTTGGATATTACCTATATCATATACAAAAAATAGATCAAAATCAAAGACCTAAATGGAAGATCTAAAACTATAAAACCCTTGGAAGAAACTATAGGTTTCTGTCCTTGTATTAAGCAATGGTTTCTTAGATACAATTGCTAATACACAAGCAGCAAAAGAAAATATAGATAAATTGGAGTTTATAAAAATACAAAAGAACATTCTTTTCAAAGGACATTATCAATAAAGTGAAAAAACAGTCCACAAAAATGGTAAAATTACTTGCAAATCATACATCTGAAAAGGGACTACTATTCAGAATACATAAAGAACTCTTATAATTCATGGAAGAAAAACAAAGGATTGAAACAGACATTACTCTAAAAATATACAAATGGCCAATAGGTACATGAAAATATGCTCAACATCATTAATTATCAGGCAAATCTGAATCAAAACCACAAAGAGATACCACTTCACATCCACCAGTTAAGATATAATAAAAAAAGACAATAACTACTGTTGGCAAGGATGTGGAGAAATTGCAAACCTCATACATTGCTGGAGTGAGGAATGTGAACTAGGACAGCTGCTTTGAGAAGCATTTCATCATTTCCTCAAAAAGGAAGACAAAGTTACCATATGTGATGGTTAGGCTAATGTGTCAACTCGGCCAGGTAATTTTGTCCAGGTGTTTGTTCCAGCAAGCACTGGGCTAATTGTAATACAAGAGCATTTATGGACTTCAATCACCAGTGAGTTTACTGCGTGGATGGCTGATTACATCTGCGTCAATCAGGGAGATTGCATCAGCAATGGGTGATGCTTTTACCCAATCAGCTGAATGCCCTAAAAGGGGAAGTGATTTCAACATTCAGAGAGAATTTCCCAGCTCTTTGAACAGCCAACTTCTCCCAGAAACCCATCAAGGACCTTCATTGGACTTTCATCGGAGCCCCTGGTTTGCAGCCTGCCTGCGGAACCTGGACTTGTGCATCCCCACGGTCACGTGAGAGACTCTTTGAAAATTTCATATTATTTACAGATATCTCCTGCTGATTTTGTTTCCCAAGAGAACCCTGACTACTACACCGTATAACCCAGCAATTCAACTCCTTAGTCCATAACCAAGAGATATGAAAACATATGTCCACACCAAAATTTGTACATGAATGTTCACAGCAGCATCATTTATAAAAAAATAAATAAATACAGTGAAAACAACCCAAATGCCCATCAACTGATGAATGGATAAACAAATATGGCATATAAATATAATGGAATATTACTTAACCAAAAAGTATCGAATTACTGATACATACTACAATATGGATGAACTTGAAAAAATTATGCTATGTGAAAAAGCCACATACAAAAAAAGCCACATATTACATGTTTCCATTTATATGAAATGTCCAGAATACACAAATCCAGGAAGTAGGCTAATGGTTGCCAGGGACTGGGGGGAGAGGGGATGGAGAATGTCTGCTAATGGGTTTCTTTTTGGTATATGAAAATATTCCGGAATTAGACAGTGGTGTGGTTGAACAACCTTGTGAATATACTAAAAACCCTGATCTGTACACTTTAAAATGAGGGATTTTATGATATGTGAATTAGATTTCAATAAAAACATAATCAAGTTTCCCTTTAAAAAGAGCAAAGAAAGAATATTTGTAGGCAACTAACAGTCTTTGGCACAACCATATTCATATTTTCATATAAAGCTATAATTTTATGGAGTTTAACAATTTTTAACTTATATACACATGTGTAGATAAAGTAACAAAAAGTATATGTGGTGAATAAGCTATTGTTGTGCTTCAACTGCCTTTTAGTAAAATTAGTCCCAACTTCTATTATAAAAGTTCACAAGTGCTGTAACCAGAACTGTTGTATTCTACGTCATAGATGTATAGCTGAAAAGACAAGAAAAATCAGATTCAATGACTGTATCCATCCATTCAGCAAACACTTATTTACAGCCACTATGTGCTATCCTTCTTTTAGGCTCTGAGTATACCCCCAAATCAGGATTATCTTAAAGATACTAGAGAAGTTAATCACCCATAGATTTCATATAGAGACTCAATTCATCAATAAACTTATTTTCTATTTGCTCAGCATTGTGCTAAACACTTACAAAATTTCCAGTGATATATATGATATAGTGCCAGCATTCAAAGAGTGTTCAAGGTACTTGTGAAATAACACATGAAAAAGAATGGTAATTTGTGTGGCACAGGCTCTATAAAGTGACCCTGAAATTAAGATCAGACCAGAGAGGAGCATACGGGGCAAGAAGTGAGAACGTCGCTGGGCCTACCAGTGAAAAGCAGGATCTTAAAGATCTAGATTCTAGAGGGTCTTAAAATAGGCCAAAGTTTAGATTCGATATCATACTACATACCCTCAATATATGTTAGTGAAGTTAAAGTAAAATGAGGCACAAAATAACCTTTGAGAGAATATATTAAAATGTTGATACTTGAAAAAATGCCACTTATGTAGGATTTACCAAGTGGTGATATGCAGGATGTATCAAAGGGGAGACAGCCTGAACCTGAGGAGTGATAAGAGCTGAACTATTGCTCCAAGTTAGGGGAAATGAAGGCTGGGTTAGGACAGTGTGAATAGAACTAAATTTAATAGAAAATTAAATGAAAACATTGGCAGGTTATGAGTCTGAATGAAAAGGACAAATCAACATTGACCACAGTTTTATTAGGTGACTAGAAGAATGCTAACTCCTCCAAATTTTCTTAGCATTTTTGACCATACTTTCATCTTCTCGGTTTGTCAACTGTTTGCCAGCAGCATCACCACTTCGGCTCTTACAAATATGATGATCTTCACCCCCTACCCTTGACACTGTTACCATCATCCTTGAATATTAATTTGTACAGATTCCTTTACATAAGCATTTATGCCATAGGCATACTGCTGCTGCTGGGGAAATAATAATAATTTAGGTAAGTTGAATCTTATTAATCCACTCAACAAATATTTACTGAGACCCTCAATGTGATCAATCACTCTTCTAAGTTCCTGAATTCATATTTACCCTTTGAAAAAGTTAGAGTAATAATTATTATGCAAAATTGAACTGGGTAAATGGAGGCTTAGATGGATATTTTAGGTTTTTTTTCAAGGTCACATAATAGGTAAATGGAAAAATATATAATAGGATAATAGGGCCTACTTCTCCTGTCTCCTAATCTAGTCATCTTTCCATTAATGCAAGCTGCTTCTTAGAAGATCTTAAATCCAGTCAGATCTAAACTGATTTATCTCAATATTTTATCATTTCCTTTTATTCTTCCTGCTGAGGTGTGACTAGAAGATTCAGAGAAGCTTAGCAAAAAATAAAATTTCAGTAGAATTTATTGCCAGAAGCAAAACATTACAAGAAGAGATTATAGCCTTGAGGATATAGACAATTTATCACAAGTTCTATATTTGTAAGATCTGTCTCCAGAGACCAGCTATAAGAAATTGGGAGTGATTTTTGCCTCCACCTCTAGAATCAAGAATTTAGCATGCAACATTAAGTTTTGAAGAGTTTACAAATCTCCACAAAATGTGTGTAGCATAAACCCATGTTAATGACAAAATCACTATTATTCATAAAGAATCAGAAACAAATCTCTTCCTCTTTTCTGTCTTAGAATAGCATCAGCTTTATAATAAGAAAACCTCTTTACCAAATTTTAACTGTGATTCAAATGTGACTTTCAGCAGCCTAATAACATTTATTGACTGAACAATGAATAAGGCAAGCAAATTAGGAGTCACCCGAATAATTTCTCACAGCCATAAGGGTATTTATTGAAGAGTCATTCACAGAAGAATTACCCAGTGATATACTGATTTGTAGTGGGTTGACACACATAGTAACATTCCAAGGTGCTTGTTATATCAAGATTATTATTATTATAAAGATCTATAATAATAATTATTATTATATGGACTCCCCTCTGTAGACAGCAGATAGCAGACTATACCAGAAAACTTACGTGTGTTTCTGTGTATAAGATTTATGTTCTATACATATACAAATGCACATATTATAGATTCATATATTTGATATATGTATAAAAATTAAGGCAGCAAATATATGCATGTACATATATGCATATATAGATATGTATATATATGTAGATGTACATATGTACGTGCTTGAATAGACAATAAGAATATATATGTATAAAGAGAACCTCCTCAGGTCGTTATTTATGTACACATATAAATTATGAAGTAGGGTGTGAAAGTGTGCATGTGAGTGTGTGTGGGTATACTTAATAGCTTGAGGAAATCAGGACTTAGAGCCAAAGCCAGGACTTCAGAAACCATGGGTTAGCAAGAGACAAGATGACAGAAATAGTACCTAAACGCCTATGACAACATTGCACAGAATTTGGGAGTGAAATGAAAGAGAGGAACAGTGACAAAAAAGAGGGATTCAAAGAGAAGAGAGTGGAAGATGAAGCACATAGCAGAGTAGCTGCGGGTTTTAAGAACAAGAATGACTACTATTCAGTCTTGAGTTATTTGCATTCCTGTGATTAAATATCCTCATCCCCAATGTCTTCCAAAACATTCAGTAAAATTTACTCCATACTTAATACTCTGCGAAAGTTATTTCGGGTTTGGTTTTGTGTTGTGCTGCTTTTTTAACCTTTGTAAACGGAGATCAGCACTTTGGAGGAGGTAAAGGAACAAACTTCAAAATTCAGCCACCTCAGTGGAGGTAAGCCCATGGGAATTCACAGAAATTGTGGGATTTCCAGTGGGAAAAATAATTTAAATTCCTGATTCAAAAACTAATCACACATTTTTGAGAGAAGGGCTCTGGAACCATCTATCCAAAGTTAATTATCATGGTGTAAATCAGGGTGGGGGTTGCAGGGACAGGAATACAAAAGTCAGGTTCCTGAAACAAAGATGAAAGCAGGGCCAGAAACTTAGATGTCCAGTGAGCTGGAGCATGGTTGCACAGGCTCCTCAAGCTGGCCAGGGATGAAAACTCAGCCAGCCTTGAGAAATGGAGCAGAAATTTTATCTCAGATGAGTTACTTCAAAAGGCTATCTGAAAATCAAAGGGGGAAATGTGAAACATGGGGTTTGGGAAGAAAATACAACTTGGAAGTAAAATATCTCTTTTAGGAGTAAACATCTCAGACCAGGTATTAAGCCAGGCTAGGAAAGGGGTGTTTGGCATAAGTACACATAATAATTATAATAATGATTTATTAGGCATGTATATGTGTTTCACATTAATTTTATCCCCATTTGGTACTATTATTGTCCCCATTTTGCAGATAAGGAAATGGAAGTTGCAAGTGTTTGAGAAACTTGCCCATGGCTTCAGAGTTGGCAAGTAGTAATGTCAGGTGTTAGACCCAGGCAATTCAATTGCTGGGCTGTAAATCACTCTATTCATGATCTGGACCAGAAACCTGATGCTCCTTATCAGCAATGATGTGGGAAAGACTGAGCCTAGGGAAATTAGATTGAGTAGCTAATCCCTGACAAGAAGGAAAGGACTCAGTCCCTGCATCCTGGATAGAGCCTAAGAATAGGTGTTCATTAAGGGAGTTGGAAACTCACTCCGTCCCATGCACACATCATGGCATTCCTCTGGCTCTATATAGTCAGAATAATGCCCCCTCCAAAATACCTCTTCCCCAGAACTAGCAAAAATGTTACCTTACATGGCAAAAGAGACTTTGCAGATGTGATAAACATAAGAGAGAGACACTGAGATGAGGGTTATTCTTAGATTATCTGGGTGGATCCAACCTAATCACATGAGTCCTTAAAAGTGGAGCATCCTTCCAGGCTATGGTGAGAAAGAGGTGATGACAGAAGATGGGCAGAGAGATGGGAGCATGAGAAAGATTTGGCATGCAACAAGACATGAAGGGAACTACATGCAAGGACTGGAGAGAGGCCTCTTGTTGCTAAATGAGGCCCACAGCTGACTGCCAGCATGGAAACAGGGACCTCGGTCCTACAACTGCATGGAAGTGAATTCTGTCAATGATGAATGAGCAGGAAAGAGATTCTCTCCTAGAGCTTCCAGAAAGGAACAGAGCCTGCCTTCACCTTAGCCCATGGAGACTTGTGTCAGACTTCTGATGTATAGAACTGTAAGAAAATATCTTTGTGTTGTTGAAGCTGCAATGTTTGTGGTTATTTGTTATAGCAGCAATAGAAATCGAATACAATGGCAGGATATAAACTTTGGAAAATGCTTTGCCTTACTTCATAACTCCTTAGGCAGGGAATTCCTCAGACAAAGGGCCATATTGGGAAATCTGCTCACCCAGGTCAAGGCTGTGAGAATCATGGATCACACAGCCAGATTTAACAATCTGTGTCTGAGGCCCAGAGAGCACAATAGCTTCTTATCCCAAGTGACAGGATATGTCAATTTTACCATCATGCCTCAAAATATATTGTTTTTTAAGAATCCAATGGAGGAGGTTTATGATTTACAAATTTAAAATTTAGGACACAAATTTGTTCCCTTATGTTCCCTTCTCTTTCTGGGGAAATATTACTTAAAAACATAACTGCTGAACTTGTCACACTTACAATATTTGATAAAAATGCAATACTATCACAAATATGCTCTTCTGACTTATCAAGGTGCTGGAAGACATGGCACAGGACCAAGGTATTTTGGTGTTGGTGGTAGAGCTGCAAAGCTGTGTCAGACTGAAGCAATAAATGTGAGGGCAAATGGTGCTAGGTCTGACATTTATTTTAGAGGATGAAAAACCCTTAACTTCCATATGTAACTTGGGGTATGATGCATTTATCCAAAGTGGATGAATTTAAGAGAGTACAGAATTCACAGCCCACAAAGAGGCTTACATGAAGTGGGTGTGCTGGGAGTGGGGATCTCCTGAATGTTCTCTCCAAAACGGCAACAGACATTAAGCCTAGGATGAAAACACATTCAAGGAAGCAATGTGGAAACAAGAATCTGTCTGCCTGACACATTAGTTTACTGAAGAAGGGGTTAAAGAACAGATAATGTTCTTATGTGATCAGTGTCCCTGATTCAAGAGCATAAAGATGGGGTCGGATATGGCTCAACTGGTTGGGCGTCCGTCTCCCATATGGAGGGACCCAGGTTCGATCCCCGGGACCTCCCGGTAACAAAAAAAAAAAAAAAAAAATGACTCAAGAGCATAAAGATTCAAGGACAAAAAAAGAATATGCAAAAGATGTGGTTAATAACAAGAGGAGGCTAGGCAGAGGTAAAGGAGTGGGAAATAAGAAAGGATACGGTTTTAGGGAAGGAAGAGAAGAAGGGAAATAGAAAACGACTAAGAAAGGAAAAAATAGAAAATAATTTCACAAAACATGTGTGGAAGGAAATTATTCAACTCAGAAAAATGTAATAGTGGAGAAAAATCAGAACAAACAGTTCCAAGACAGAGTACAAAAAGCCAGAAAGTCAAGTTCTCATGAATAATTGTATTTAATGCCCATAACTTTCAACTTAGTGTAAAAGTCAGAAATATCTTCAAGGAAAAAAAACTACCAAAATTTATATACTAGGGATGTTTTCATGTATTTTAGTTATTATATATTATTTGTTGTTTATACATATGTAAGAAAATGTTTACAAAAACATATATTCTTAATATATAAATTATAAAATATACACATATACAACTTCTATAAACATTAAACATATTTTATATAAATACATAAATTATTCAGGATGATCCATCTCTATGCCAGGTTCTTTACATTCATAAGGATGTAGTTCAAGGAAAAGACACTAAGTTTCAGGGAAATCAAATGTCTGGCTCAAGACCTCACCCCAAGTTAAAAATATAGATGAGATTCACATCCAGTCCCAGATCTGTCTGTCGATAAAGTTCAGACACTCATTCTTTTAGCAATAATTCTTCACTTTATAGAAATTCTAGGTAAAAATTGTTTTAGTTTAATAATAACTTTACATCATTGATTAGGAGTTATCTGGTTCTTTCTCCTGACTTACTTATTCCTTCAGGAATTCTATCTTGCCCCCAATCACCCAGCCTTATAAAACCCTGCATCAGTTTTAATTCATCATCGTGCTCATCCTTTGGAACTAAATCATATTAATTTGACTTTTAAAATTCCTCATAATTCTACTTTTAAAATTCAACATAATTCTGTCCTTATCAACTCTTCTCTCTAAACTGAGTTCCTCCCCATCAAGTCTCACTACTCTAACCCACCATGCCCTCAGGCACCATATTACTTTTTGGGAATCAGAGCAATAACTATCAATCCCATGTTCAAAATGTTTCATGACTCCTACACACTCTGTAACTGAACACAACCCACCCCCATTCAGATACAAAGCCATCCACAGCATGTCCAACTGCAATCTCAGCATATCTTCTACTTTCCCCACAGCCCTAAGATCCATCCAAGACAATTCCACTATTCTCCAAACATACCCTATGCTTTTCTGCCTCTAAAACCTTTGCCTGAGTTTTTCTTCACTCAGAATTCCAACATTCCACCTTTTGGTTTTTTAAAAAATCCCTATTCATAAAGACTTATGCCAAATGCTACCTCTTTCTCAAGAAGTTTTAATCATGATATTTAATTCCTGCCTTAATTGAACCCCTACAGAAATTGCTGGAAAGTCATGGAAATTATATTCTGGTATTTCCCTTAATCTGCCTACTCAGTTGGTAGCTGCCATATTTTCCTCATTTTTAACAGCAAGCAGAAAGCATACCAAATAAACTATACTTTATAAGTGTTTGTTAAATTCAATTAATTCTTGAATTCAACTAACTCTTCCCAATTACTAAAACAGAATCTCTTTTGAGTGATATATTTCAAAAGTAATTAGAAAAGATTTTTGAGAAATCAACATTTTACTTAGTGTAATCATAGCTGTTTAAGGTGTTGTCCAGGGATGACTCAGAAATTTCAACTGAAAGTTTATTTCCATGCAACACAATATTTTGCTAATCTCAAAAATTGGTTTACTCCTTCCCAGTCAAGACAGTGAAATGAGATGCTTCAGGGCTCCATCTGCCCCCCCCCCACCCCACCCCCCGCTGCCAGTAGCTTTGAACAACCAGCAAAAACTGGCAGAAAAATCTTTCTCAAAGCTCCAGAAAAATCAAAGGACTGCAGTAACAGGGCGAGTGCCAACACGAGACAAAGGCTGCTTAAATGCAGTAGGATCCCCTGGCACCTTGGCTGGCCCTTTCCCCACCCCTCACTGTTCATCAGGGAGCTGGCCTCTGCTCCCAGTGTGGATTCCTGGTCCCAGGCCCAGAGGAAGCAGAGGAAGTTTCACGTACTTACTGGGAGCATGTTTGTCTGGTCCAATAAGTCTGGTGGTGGCCTGAGAGACTCACTATCCCAGAACTTGCCCAGAGTACAGAAAGTAGTTCACAAAACTCTCTTACAGGACTCTGTAGGAGAGGAGTCAAGTCATGCTGCCTAGGGCAAGGGATTGCTGGCTGTAAGATATATAGTACATGCCTGGGACCCTAAGGAAGCTGCTTCCTGGGGAAGAGGGGACATTCAGAAATGTGTAAACAAAGAAATTCCTAGGGCCACATGCAGATGCCCAAGACAGGAAGAGGCCCCTGCACTTTGGCCTGGAACTATTCCTTAACCTGATTTTATGGATAAGCCCTGAAGGACAGCACTTGAACATGTCAATCTGGTATAAATATATTTTCCTTTTTATCTTTATTCTTTTTTTGTTAGCTTCTGGCAATCAAGGAACTCTCTACTATAACACTGATGGGATACAAGCTTAAAGAACCTATGCCTCAGAGCCTAAATTACATCAATAACACATTAATATATAAAAAATGTTCAGGTTTCACCTAAAGGTCACAAAATACACAAAGAAGTAGGTTGTGATAGCCCAGGCAAAGGAGAAGATTAAAGCATTAGAAACTGTCAATGAGGAGGACCAGAACTGGGACATAGCAGACAAAGTTGTTTGTTTTCTTTTTTTCGTCGTCCTAAATACACTTAAAGAGCTAAAGGAAAACATGGACAAAGAACTAAAGGAAATCAGGATAAAAGAGATGCCCAAAAAGAGAGTATCAATAGAAAAACGGACGTTAGGAAAAGAAGTCATGCAGAGCTGAAGACCACAGTAACAGATAATGAAGAATTCAACAGCAGATTGGAGCTGGCAGAAGAAAGAATCAGTGAACTTTAAGATAAGACAATTGAAATCATTCAGTCTGAGGAGCAAAAAAAGGAAAGAATGAAAAAAAGTGAACAGAGCCTGAGGAATCTGTAGAACACCATCAAGTGTACCAATACACACATTTGTTAGAATCGCAGATGGAGCAAAAAGAAAGAGGCAAAGAGGATATTCAAAGAAATAATGGCTAAAAGCTTCCCAAATTTAATGAAAGACGTGAACATACACATCCATGGTCAATGAACTCCAAACAGGAAAACCCCAAATAGACCCATACTATGGAGTATTATAATCAAACTATCAAATGCTAAAGATAAAAAGAGAATTCTGAAAGCCACAGGAGAGAAGCAATATGTCATATAAAAGGAACTGAATAAGTTTAAGTGCGACTTCTCAGCAAAAATCACAGAGAGGCAAGAAGGAAATGGGATGACATATTGAAAGTGTTGAAAGCAAAAAATTGCCAACCAAGAATTCTATATCCAGCCAGTCTTTCATAAATAAGGGAGAGATTAAAACTTTCTCAGACAAACAAAAACTGAGGGAAATTGTCACCACTAGACCAGTCCTATAAGAGATGCTAAAAAGAGTTCTGTTGTTTGAAAGGAAAGGACAATAGACAATAGATCAAAGCCGCATTAAGAAATAAAGATCTCTGGTGAGAGTAAAAACAGGGATAAATATAAATGCTAGTGCTATTGTATTTTTGGTTTGTAATTCCATATTTTACTTCCGGCAGGATCTAAAGAGAAAATGCATAAAATTTAATGAGAAATCAGTGGTTTGGGATTCACAGTGTATAAACATGTAATTTGTGAAAAGAACTACATAAAGGTAGGGGGACAGAGGGGTACAGAAACATAATTTGTGTAATGTATTGAAGATAAGTTGGTATAAAAGCAAAAGAGATTGTTGGAGATTTAGGATGTTAAATTTAAGCCCCATGGAAACTACAAAGAATATATCACAATATATGCAAGCTCATAGAGTCAGAAATTAAAGTGCAGGTTGCCAGGTATGGGGGGAAAGGGGAATGAGGAGTCAATGCAAAATAGGGCTAGAATTTGTTTTGGGAGATGGGAAACTTTTAGTAATGGAAAATGGTGAAGGTACAACAATGTTGTATGTATTAGTCAGCCAAATGGGTGCTGATGCAAAATACCAGAAAGCAGTTGGCTTTCATAAAGGGTATTTATTTAGGGTAGAAGTCCACAGTTACCAGGTCATAAAGCATAAGTTACTTCCCTCACCAAAGTCTATTGCCACGTGTTGGAGCAAGATGGCTGCCAACGTCTGCAAGGGTTCAGGCTTCCTGGGTTCCTCTCTTCCCAGGGCTTGCTTGTCAACGAGTTCAGCTCCTCTGCTATCTCCATAAAGTCAGCTGTAGACGATGAGGCTCTCTAGGCTTTGCCTCTTTCCACAAGCCCAGGTGTAGACTATCAGGTGAATGGCTCGTCTCTATCCTGGGGCCTTCTCTCCTTCCTCATGGCCAAGCTCCTCTATCTGCTGGCCTCTCCGGGCTACAGCATCAAAACTTGAACATCAGAATTCCAACTCAAAACTCCTCCAACTCTGTCCTTTGCCATGCCTTTTATATTTGATTCCCCACCCACAAAGGGGTGGGGCTCAATGCCCTACTGATGTGGCCCAGTCAGTGCCCTAATCATAACTTAATCATGCCCAGATTGATAGATCAGTTTACAAGCATAATTCAATGTCTATTTTTGGAATTCATAACTATCTCAAACTGCCAAACTGCTACATTGTGAATGTAATTAATCTCATTGAATGGTAACTTGGGAGTGGTTGAGATAGGAAAGTTTTGGTAGTTTATATAATCTCAAACTAAAAAAAAAAAAAAAGAGCAACTAAAGAGACAATGAAAATTAAATGCAATACATGCTCTTGGATGGAACATAGGCAAGGCATGAGAAAGAGCTCAAAGGGACATTATTGAGACATATGAAAAAATTATAATATAGACTGTAAGCTTTATATCAATGTTAAACTTCTTAAATTTGATTACTATCTTTAATGTATTTAAATAAGTGAATATCTATGTTCTGAGGAGATGTTCATGGCAGTATTAAGTGTTCAAAGAGCATGATCTGTACAACTTACACTCAAGTGTTCAGAAAATGAACTGATAAGTAGATATAGATAGATAGACACACAGACAGGATGACATGGTAAATGTGGCAAAATGTTAAAATTGGTGGATTTGGGTATCTAGGGGATAGTGTTATGTTGGAGTTCTCTGTATGGGATTTGTATTATTTTTGTAATTGTCTTGTATTTCAAAACAGCTTTTTAAAATTTTAGTTTACCCCTTATTAGAACAATCACCAGGCCAGACCTCTATGCTAAAACATTCTGAGAAAGATTCATGGGCCATAAACAAGCAGATACTGGAAGAATTAGACTACTTGATAGTGTGAACGTAATCACTTTGAACCACTTCAAACTGAAATAAGTATGTTTCTTATGATTCACAGCATAAGAATCCCAGTGGAATTTACAAAGGCATAGAGTGTCTAATACAGCTGCTCTAAGGCTGGGCCAAAATGGCTATCCTTGTTTGACCTTTTGAGCCCTGAATCAATAACAAGCCCAAACTGTGTTTAAAAAATTAAACTGCTTTCACTGTATCAAAATGTCCCACACATATAGAGCCAGGCTATCTATCTATCACTCTATCTTGATCTATTGATCAATCAATCTACCTACCTACCGACTCACCTAACATCTATTTATTCATGCATGAATAACCACTTGTGTACCACTATAATATTATAACCATCTGTGCGCCACTATAATAATAATTATTATAATACCGTATAATAATTCTTTAAGATAGGTTCTGCTTTTACTTCCATTTTACAGATGAAGAAATCAAGGCTCAGATTGTTAAGTTACTGCCCAATTTTTCACAGTTTTAAAATGGTGGAGCTGGAATTTGAATCCAGGAAATTTTCCACTAGGGCCCATGCTCTTAACCACCCTAGCAGAGCACAGTTTTGTTTTCTCGACAGAGGTGGGGGATATCTCTGGAAGTTCCTCTCCTATAAAGGACCTACAGGGGCTTAGCATACCAGTGAAGACTCAGGTGCTTTCATTCATGAACATAAAAATAAGACAACCTATGTTGCTTTAGTTGCTATGAAATTGGAACTACTTCTTGAAAATGGAATTGAGAAGCTAAACTTGAAGCAGAGAACAAGAGGACAAGCTGGCACCGTGGCACCCGGTACTGTATGATGATCTCCTCATTGTTGCAACAGACAACACAGTCGGAGCCGTGGCAGGCAGAGTTCTGCACAAGGCCCTGTAGAACAGGCCCTGAAAGGCAGAGGCTGGCAATATGAGAATGGAAAATGAGCATAATTATTTCACCCAGCCTTGAGATAAATGTTACATCTTCTATAGGAATGTGCACATAACCAAACAAAACCATGACTAAGTCAGTGCTGTACTGTGTATCAGGGAAGAAAGAATGCAGTGACTAGGATGTTAGGAGTAAACAACAAATCACTTTCAATGAGAGGGGGAAAAAAGTCACTGTATGCCATAACATTGTTGTCTCAGAATCGTTTTAGATAAAGGAACCGGCTGAGGTGTTTCAACAGGGGAGCTTTAGCTGATGGCAGCCACTAGCTTCACAGGTTGAAGAATGCTTCTCGGCTCTTATTTTTCTGATGAAACAACAACGCAAGAAAGCCCAGAAAAATGTGTTAAGGCCTCATGATAGTGAAGAGGCCTTGCCAGAGGCAATAAAAGCCAGAGTAGCCAGATAACAGTTGGCTTTGGACTGAAATATTAGACAATACGTAGCTTTCATTCCAAAGGACTACCCTTAGTAATACTGCCGTTTCTGGGAATAAGTTAAAAATAACAAATTGTGACACTCAGTATTTTTAAAGGGTTGAGCTGCAGCCTTCCCAGGATAAACAAACCACATAGAAGCACCTGTGCCCCTCCAAATTACTTATCTGATTGTTTTCCATTGCTGAACAGCCTGCATATTAGATACTCTCATTGTGAACTCCTGGGCCCCAGGTGCCAAGGAAAAAACATTTTTGCTAATAAACTCATTCTTGATCTCTCTTGTGTTAGTGCTGGATGTCTTATTCAAGCTAAATCGTGGGTAAAATAAGTTGCTATTTTTCCCTACAAATTTGCCAAACCCTGGCTGGAATGTGTTTGTGTTATCCTTTTCCTAACAGAATTCCTATATGGTTCATAATGAACTAATTGAAGTTCTTGGCCTTACATAAATGACATATTTATGTGAAATTGGTAAAGAGCTCATGAATGTTCCCTAGGAAGAAATTTTTTGACCCTTTCCAATATCAGAGCCCAAATCATTCCTTAAAAATTGGGAAAGGAAAATAAATTTATTTTCACTCCACCCCAATTGCTAACAAAATACCAAGTTTTATTGCAGCTCAAAAATCCTAGTAGCTAAAACAATACAAAAGCAATCACTTCTAAGTAAATATATGCCTGTTTATCTTGCCCTCCTTACCTTTTTCTGATAGGCACTCCTGTTTGTCAACTATGTCCTAAGTATGATGGGGCAAATCAGAATTCAAAGACACAGCCTGCCACCCTGGAATTTAGGAAAATAATATCCCCTGTGTTTCCTAAGTAAAAATAAAATACAAGCTTACGATCTGCAAATATTATGATTAACATTCTTGATCTGGGTATGAGAGCCCAGCAAAGTAATGCCATTTGTGAGGAAGTTGGGAAATTTAGTCTGTAAGAAGGATCTTTTAAATAGAGGCAAGTTAGATTTATAATTAAGTGAATGAATCCTACAAATATGATCCATTTATGTTTGGACCCTAGGAAGAAGAAAAGTATTATAATAAATGATTCCGGGATTGCCTAAAGAAAGTAAGACCTTCCACCGATTGCGGTAACTTAGTTGATAACTATCAGCAAAGAGGTCGGTCCCCACCTTCCACTCCCACGTGAAATGGCAGAAATCTGGGAAACTAAATGCTGGCCTCATTCCCATAGGTGCTGGTTTATCCCTGCCCGCCTGTGTTACAATAAAGGAGATTGCCTCGCCCCCCACCCCTTACCTGCACAGGTCTTCCCGTCATAGGCCTCGCACACCCACTCGTGGCACTCACACAGGGGCCCGAAGAACATGCCCGGCTCGATCACGTGACAGATGCAGACTCCACAGGCACATTGGCCGCGGCCATGACACAGAGCGCTCCCGGGGGGCTGCCCAGGTGCCCGGCACCGGCGCTCCGACTCGGCCCGGGACAGCCTGCAGGCGGCGCCCGACCAGCTTCTGCACGGGGTGACAAACAGCACACTCAGGCCTTGGTCACACTGCCCTCTTAGCTCGGAGCGCACATCGCCTCCTTAATGTCCACCCCAACTGGAGACTTACAATCCCATGGAAAGAAAGCCTGAGGCGCCACGTTTCTCTGGGGCCCAGCCTCTCCCGGGAGAGGACTGTTTTCCCAGGCAAGCAGGCAGCACCCAGCTGCTATCACATCAGAAATGACCAGGATCCAAAATGTCTCAGCAGCAACCTGCCCGCCAGGGAATAGACAGTCTCCTAGGGAGGCTGACTTGATTCCTTTGGCAGTTTGTCACTGAATCTTATATGCATATTTAGATTAAATACAGATTAATCCAAAGTATGACACTTGACTAATTTTTCTTTTCGGGTCCCTTGAAAAGTGTCCCATTGCTACAGTAGCCCGGGGGCAGATATATTATGGGGAAAAAAACAAAAAAACAAAACAAAAACAGATGAATATATAGAAATAGCTATACATATTTACAGCCAGCATAGGGCATATATTTTTTTAATCTGCTTGAAGAATTCCTTACAAACCATACTTTAAAAATGTTTAGCTATGGCCATGCGCCTTCAAGTCTCTTTCAAAACGTAAAGCAGACCCCATGTCGATGCTGTTGGAAAACCGAAATAATGCTGTCTTACAGGCTATAAGAAGTTACAGGTTTTCATTAGGACTACCTTTAACTCATGGCAGAAATTACTACTTATAAGTATTTGCATATTTATTCAATGATTGTATTTATCTGAAGAAAAAGTAAAAGGACAGAGGTTAAGCAACCCACAGTGAAAGGAACAGGAACAGGTTGAAAACATTTCATCCCGCGTCCAGCTTCCTAACAGCTTTTGGCTTAGGGCAGCCATCCTGCAAGCCTGAGACCTTCCACGCAAAGCAACTGTCGGGCAGGTCTGTCTTAAAGAATAACAAACTGAACTTACCTCAGAGATGGCGAGAAGCTTTGAGGAACAGCTGACAGCTCAGCGAAGAGAAGGGAAGATGCCAGCAGCAAGAAGTTCCTGAAGCCTGGGGGACGCATGCTGAGCTCTCCGGCTGTGGAGGGCGAGCTGCGCTTCTGCAAGGTGGGGCTGAACCCGGAGGCTGCGGGAGGAGGGGTACACCAGCAGATGGCCAGGCAGACAGACCGACGGACGCCCAGGCTTGCAGGACCGGAGCGCTTCTAGGAGCTGCAAATGCTTTGATGAGCTGCCTATGAGGATTTGGGCAGCGGCACCGCTCTGGGCGGGGTGCTGGTGCCAAACCCCTCAAGTGGAGAGTCTAGGCAGAGAAGTAATTAGAAACAGTTGTACAAGCAGATGGTTTGTTTTGACATAAAAAAAAAGTGTCCTGTTCATAGATTTGAGAAAATCATTTCTTTACTCAAGTGTAGGCCCCAGATATATTTGACAAGAGAATTTTGAGCTGGCTGATATTAAAGGGACCATTAAATAATCCCTAAAATGTGAAAGGGAAGGGGCCATTAGGTAAGGAATCATTTTCACCACATGCTTTTTAAGAAGATGCTCTGTGTGGTATATGAGTTGTGGAGGGTAAGCAAAAGTTTCCTAAGTCTTTAAATAGTGTGTCACGTTTGTAGTTGTCTGGGCCAATAGCTTATCATACCACATTTTTCTTGACTTGGACAGTTTAAATTGTAGTTGTCCCAAATTCAGCCCACTGTCTACCATGTATCAAATATGAAGAAAGGGGTAGGATTTTCAATCAAAATAAAATGTCTGTTTACAGTGTAAATTGCACTGAAAAATAATTAGTGTCATTAAGCACCATGTACCAGTCACTTAGTATATTTTATCTCTAATTGTGACAATAACCATACGTTCATTTATTAATTAATTTAACAAATGTGGGTTGAGCATCTACTGGGTGCCAGGCTCTGTCCCAGAGAGAGGGGATACATGGGAAGCTGAGGAGATATGACCCCTGCCCTTTCAGAGTCCAATGGGCTAGGAAAACATCAATCAAAATAAGTGCACATATATAAAAGGATAAACTCTTATAAGTACACTGAAAAGGGAGTGCAATTACTTCCAGATCAGATAGAGGCATGACATTTGAACTAACTGCTGAAGGATGAATAGAAGTGAATTAGTGGAAATGAGGAGGCCGAGGTGGAAGAGAATAGTGAGGCATTCTTATTTCCATTTTACAGATAAAGAAACGGGGGTCGGGAAGAGGCTGTGGCTCAATCAGTAGAGCTCCCGCTTACCATATGGGAGGCCCGGGTTCGGTTCCCGGGGCCTCCTGGTAAAGGCAAGCCCGCCCGCACGGTGTGGTTAGCTGACCCAGAGAGCACAAGCAGCAAGGGGGGGATAAATGAATAAATAAATAAAATCTTTAAAAAAAAAAAAAAAAAAAGAAACGGGGGTCAGAGAGGTCAAATGACTTGCTCAAATTCATACAGGAGGTCAAAGTGGAATTTCAGGTTAAATTCATGTGACCTCAAAGACCACACACTACTTTGTGTGTTCATCTGGGACAAGACGTGTACAGGGTGTATGGAAGGGGAAGGTGGGAGGTGGATGGGAAACACTCTTCCTATGCCCTAAGAAGAGCACTTTAAATGCATTACTTCCTCATGAAACACAAAATCCGCAATTTGATCTGGGTGTGTGCAGTCCTGAGAGATTCTATGGGACAAGAGGGTAAATGAAGGTCTTCTGAACACATTCTAACCCTTTTCACTTCCTGCCCTAGTCTGCATCTATACTAGGCGGGGCTTTGTGTGGGCATATCTATGCAGCAATCCCACCCCACACAGATAAGCCTACTCCAAATGACTGAAGCTTTGTCAACTCTTGGGCCCAGGTGGCCGTGGAAAGGATTGGAGAAAGATATGCACAGGCCTGGGAGGGGTATTTCAGGATGTTTAGGCAGGGGATTCGGGGGTCTTGACTGCCCAGAGTGTGGTTTGGAAGGAAGGCCATAGGCTCTGGGTTGGCAGTTTCCCTGGATCCCCTACGGCTGATCACTCAGATTCAAGACAGTCCCCTAATCTCTACTTCCAACACTACTGACATCCTTAAGCCCTTACTATATGGACGTTGTAGAGCTGGGAAGTGCCCTCATTGTGCCTCGTGTCACCAACACAAGAGAAACTGAAAACTTGAAAGCACAAAAAGGTGGTTGATAAAAATAATAATAATAAATTTAAAAATTATAAAAGGTGGGTGAGGTTCAGGGATGAATAAAAAGATTGCTTAAAAATCTTTACAAAAGCATTTTGACCTTCAGGTTTCTGCCTATACCCTGCTTGTATAGAAATCTCTCTCTCCTAACCCCACTGGGTAAATTAATTAGAAAGACTAGATTCAGGGACACTGGACACAGCAGTAGGCATTAAGTGACATTGATCCTTTGAACAGTGACAACTGGGCATCTTCCTCTGCCTGGCCTATGTCAGTTTTATTCCTCTCAGCATAATTAAATGATTTGTTTTTTAAAAACTGAGCATACAAGAAAAACCCCCATTAGATATGGATTTTTGAAAGCCCCCAAAAGAAAACTCCAGCTCTACTAAAGTCCACCCATACAATTTTATCTCTAATTGTGATATACTCGGAATTTACACTCAGACTTTTACATCTAAAGATGACTAAGGGCCAATAGACTGAATCAGACCTTTGAGGAAACCCTCCAAAATGAATGGTAGAAATCAAAACAAACAAGCAACAAGGAGAAATCTTGAAAAAATTATAATCCCTCTCCTTAGAGATCTAAGAAGATCTCCATCTACAAGAATATGCTGCTATAAGAATAGAAAAAGCAAAAAGAAATAAAATGTCCTTAAAAATGAGGACAGTTACTTACTAGAAACAATAAGTAAAAAAAATGAAAAAGAAAGTTGAGGGGAAGTCTCCTAAAAATAAAAAGCCGAAAACAGAGAGATGAATAAAGATAAGAAATTAGACACTGATCTACAAGATCCAACATCTGACTAAAGGAGTTCTAGAAAAGTAATAAGATGGAAAAAAATGGAGGCAAAATTAGTTTTTAAAAATTCAAGAAATCTTCCCAGAATTAAAGGATATCAGTTACTATATGGAAAGTACCACTTAATGCTGAGGAAAATGAATATAAATAGTGGAAACCAAAGCGTAAAATGGTGAAATTTCAGAAAAGTAGGATAGAGAAATTCCTAAAAGCTTCCAGAAAGAGGGAAAAATGGTCACATAACGAATCAGAAACATGAATGGTATTAGATGTTTTAGCAGCAACATTGGAAGCAACTGTTTTTCAAAATTCTGAATGATAATGATTTTCAGCCCAGAATTCTGTTTCAAACACATATTCATCAAGTGATTTCAGATATATGGTTTGCAAAAAAAAAAAAAAAAAAGAATCAGAAGTCCCCTTCCTTGGGAAGCTAATAAAAGATGTGGTTTACCATTATGAGGTCAAAACCAAGAAAAAGAAAATATAGGATTCAGGACACAGGATACAATTTAGGAAAGAGGTAAAAATATAACCAAAGGAAAAAACTAAGAGGAAGGCCAAAGTAAGAGCTATGATGCAGAACAACCAGACCTGATTGCTGTAAAAGAAGGAGAGCCTTAGAAGGCAGCTTTTGAGGAATTTGACCAGATTTGACCAGACAAATTTGACCTAGAAGTGTTGGGATCATAGGAAAACTTAGCCATATGTATAGAAAACCAAGCACGTGGGGAAAAAAATCTAGAAAACACAAAAAGTTGAAGAACTATGATCATAGTGTACATCTTGGACTAATAGTTAATAATATTTACATTGCCATAATAATTATATATTCTTAATATGATTTAGATAAAATTTGTAATATGCGTGAACTGGGAACTTGGGGCATAGGGGAAGTGGGTTGGTAATGTAAGAGAATTATATCCTCCCCTGCCATAAATTGATTATAAGCAGTACAAACGCATATTTAGAAACATGAAGGTAAGTGCCAGAAAAAATAGCTTCAAGAGCTGAAAGCTTTTGCCTCAGGGTGGTCACACTGGGATTCGGAGGCATAAGATAGGAGATTCAACATAAGCACCATTTGGCTTATATGTTGTATGCCATTTGACTTTTTAAGCGATTTGCAAAGACCCTATTCATTAAAAACATTTACAAAGCACTGAATAATATGTGCCCCAAGGCCACAGTGTGATCAGCAACAAACCACTTCTTAGGTCAAGTTGTTTCAATTCACTCATGTCCACATTGCGTGGGAGCAGTGCCCTATCCCTGCCTTTGCTCTCGGCTGAATCCTCTTTCTAAATCACCTAGCAGTCTCTCAGCAGTGTGTATCAACTAATGGATTCACTGTGCAAACATTCTCGTTTTATAGCATCTGACAGTTATGCATAAAGTGGTAAATTTCTTCAAGATTTTGATAGGCAATCATGATAAATCTAGATTTCTAAATCCCTTCTCTGTTTCTTCACTTCTGCAGTCATGTGTTTCTGTTCATCATCATAGATCAAAATTCTAGGCGAAATGCTTTCTGTAATGTTGACTTATTTAAACTTAACCTCCCCTTTCTTTTACGTTGCAGCACAATGCCAGATTTTAGAGGTATGTTAAACTGTGACTTTTGGTGCTAACATGGCAATATATTAAGATTTATTATGTTAATTCCTGTAATCTAATTCTTTAGGATAATATGACATGTGGTATCTTTCTGGCCTTCTCCAAGAACTAGTCTGAAGTCATAGGAGTGTATATGTCAATGAAAATGACAGCAGTTCTCATTGTCCATCCAAAAGTGGGTGTGGATAAAGATTTCCCCAGCCTCGGAGGAGACCTTAAATAATCATACATACTCCTTCTCTTTGTGTTTTAACAATGGCTTGGCTGACCAACTCAAAACAATTTGGTCATGTTTTGGTGATATCAATAGCATCTGATGGTCTCAAACAAAGGGAAGAGGGAAGGCTGTGAGTCTGTGTTCTGCAAACCCACCGCCAAGTACCTTGTCCCAATGAAAGCAGGCCTCGGACCTGCTATAGCCAAAAGTGTAGGCAATGCACACAAGAATGGTCACACAATCTGTCGATATGGAAAAGTGTTCTCTTTTCTCTCTCTTTCTCTCTCTGCCTTCAGGTACACAAGCCTGAGCTTTGGGTATAAGCTTCACTGTGAATCCCCTGCAGCAGATTCAGAGGCATTCTTACCTCCCACAAGATTGCCAAATCTTCTGTTCAGTGATGAGAACCAAGACCTGTGGACTCAAGGCCTCAGGTACCTCGACGCTGGCCTAACTGCTGGGCTAGCTGGCTTTTATACTTTATTCATGGAAGAGCATTGCTGCCAGCCAATCGCGTATCTTAAATACCACAAATTCCACCAATTACAGACAACTTCTATTCATTATACTAATAGAGCACCTCTAAATTATAACAGTAAGGATTGATATATTCACACACATATACAACACATACTAAAGCAATTCAAAATAAATCACCACAAATACAATATACTACAGGTAATAGACATTTCACATGTACATAGCCCTTTTTGTGAAATTTTTCTGTTTCCAACCCCACCCCTCACCCCCCCACCTATTATAGTACCAACATCTCCTCCAACCTAAATACACTATGCTTTGGCTATGACTACCCTTAGAAAAGGCAATTCACTTCTAGTTATTACCTTGTAGCATCTCTGCAAAATTAAGGTATGTTTATTTACAAGTTTTCCTTTCTCCCTGCCTCCCTTCTTCTTCTCACTCATCTTTCTTCCTCCTATTCCTTATCTCCACAAATTCCTGTTGATTACTTATATCCCAAGTGCCACAAAGGCCAGTAAGATCTGGATTACATCTGCTCTCTAACCTCATCTCACATCCCTCTACCTCTCACTATTCTCCAACGATTGGTCTTTCTATTTCTAGCTTGCTCCCAATGCAGGATCTGGGCGCCCGGGCTTCCTTTGCCATGATCCCTCTTCCCACTGATTCTGGCCTGACTGCTTCTCCCAGAATGTCACCTCCTCTGAGAAGCCTTCCCTGACCACGCAATCTAAAGCTACTCCCCACTCCCATTCCCAAGTACTCTTTAACCCATTATCTTGTTTTATCTTGTAACATTTATCAGGATCTAAAATTACTTCTGCCAATTAGTTATTTACTTATCAATAATCTACCACTCCACATTTAAATGTAAATTCAGTGAGGGTAGATACCTGTTCTCACCTGTTCTTCGATGTGATTCCAGTGCCTAAAATAGTGCCTGACACAGAATAGGATCTCAACAAACATTGGCTGGAAAAAAGAATGAATGAATAAATGAATGGATGACATTTTTATGTTTGTTACACCTTGAATCAGTTCAGCAATTTGAACAAAAGGAGTATATTTCAAGCTTAATATAAAGAAAGAACTAACACACAGTATTGAGATGAATTTAGGTAACTAAAGTATAAAAAACAGTAATAAAATGATTTATATTTCTCATGAAAACCCAATAAGGCTAATCTAAGGTCAGATAATCAACAGAACTTACTGAAACCTCCATATACATGTGACACTGAATCTAGTTGTTACAATCACTTGGAATCAATTTTGAAGTAAAAATACAATCTCAGTTTCAGTCAACACTCACTTAGGTAATATTTTCAACTAAAGGTGCCTTGCAAGTTTTCAGATAGAAGAAGGTACACCAAGGTATTCAAGAAGGCTACATGTTCCTAGGCAGCAATAAAAATAAGTTTACATTTCCAAGCAAAAGAGGAACTATTCAGCCGGGCCAGAGCTGTGGAATGAAAAGGGTGTTTAGTTAACATCTTTTCCAGACATTAGCACAGAACCAGAGGGCATTTTCCCCCCACATAGTAAAAACACCTGGAAGTATTAGGAATCTCTGGGATGAGAAATATTCTTTCACTTTTTAAAATATTTTTGCAATTCTAGTTGATGCTGAAGGGAAACTTTAGGGGAAAAAAATCTAGAAATCATTTTCATTGACTACAGAGGAAAAGAAATTGATCACTTCAATATTATTTTATCCCACCAAATAGACTTTTAATTCTTAAAGTGGTGCTCAGCTGTGAATCAATTAATAACAGGGAGGACATAATCAGGAGCAGACCAGCGAACTGTGAGGACAGACACTGAACTGTTTGTTCAGGGGTGGGTTTCTGGTGCCGACTCTGCCATCCGATAGCAGCATGACCTTGGCTGATGTCACTTAATCTGCTGAATTTCAGTTTCCAAAATGGCATAGTGAAAGGAACATTGGTTCTCTTCAATTCTAAATTTCTATGATTATTTATTTTTTGGATATGTGTCTTAAGTCTTTCAGTAATAAAGGAAAAAAGAAATATAATATGTATTTTTAAATCTACATATACATTAAACATAGAAATTCTGGAATCTTGTATTCAATGCTGGAATCTCATATTCAGTTCCTTGATAGCAGGCATTTAACTAGAACTATCTTATACAGCATAATTTCTGGAAGCTAAAAACATATTTCATTCACATACTTTTTTATTTGACCTATACATCAAGGCATTTCCATTATCCAGCCTGGTCTCCTAAAGCTGCACTCAAGGAACTAGGGGCCATTTGGCTTTCTCCTCGTTGTAGAAGTACTCAGGGTTTTTTGGTGCAGTGTATACAATACTGCCCTGTTTTAAAACTTCTATACAGCACTGTTTCCACCATTTTCAATATTATTCCCACTATGAGTAGAATACAACCTACATAAATCAGAAGAAAAAGAGAGAAGAGAGATCATCTAGGCAGAGAGAGATGTTTGGCAAATAGTGTGCTGGCAACTGAGTCAAAAAGCCTGGTCCTGTGAGCATGAGCTGAGAAATGGATGAGCCTTGTGGGAATAGTTATAACAGTATAAGAGCCCATATCAGTGCTGAACATTTTCACATAATAATAAGTGACTTATAAAAATAAAATTATTATAAATATAATAGAAATTAGATAGATTGATGTAATTTGTTCCACTAGGCAATTTGCCATAAGCACTTTCTTATTGTCATGAAAATTGTCAGCAAGACTTTTCATTTTCATAAACAGTTAAGAAATTCAATATCACAGAAATTTGCATTTGATATAAGCCTGGTAACCAATCTGATTAACTTACAATGAATGGGATATGAATTAAACTGTCTTAAAGAAAGGGAGAGGGGGTAAATGACAGATAAGGCCAATAACCAAAAACAGGAAAACCTATGTAACAGAGTGAGGACTGGAATGATAAAACCAGTTCTTGAAGAGACTGCAGCTCCTTATCTCACCTATGGGTAGCTCAGCCAATGATCACTTCTTTCACCTTCTGCTATCCTTTTTTTTTTATTTATTTAACTTGTTTTAATGTTGTCTGCTATAAAAATGAAGACTTCTGCATGGTACATTTGGCTTTACAAATGTTAATGACTAGTTAACGCTTGTCTGATGTGTTGCACTTCCTTATAATCTGTTGACCGGTAACATAGCTTCGACAAAGTGGGTTATTACCAAAACGTGAATCGTGGAACTTTTACTTGTCACACGCGCACACAATCTACAGCAAACTTAAATACTAATCTATAATATCTAACTGGATTAGTTGGATCCATTGCAATATTGTGCTTCTTTATCTCAGAAGATATCTGCCATCCTTTTGACCACTGCAACACCACAAATTACACTTGCCTTTCAAGCTCTGGTTGAAATGGCCAAACAACTGGTTTTAGTTAATTCAGCCCCTAAATCAGTCTCTTTGATATTCTAAAGACAAATTAAAGTTTATATTCAATAGTTCCTGAAAACTTAAATTGTCTTAGCACTGTCATGGTGTACTGAAAAGGTATTTAACACAAAAGGGAAAATCCAGTTCATTGTTTTGTAATTGTTGTCATAATTTTAATTAACTCTGTCCCTAAGACTATTTGAAATTGATTGGATATTACTGTAAGTAAGCAAGGGAGGATATTCTTTCCATTAAACATAAAACTGTAAAATGGAACAATATAATATTAATTAAATAATTTAACTGGTATAGCTTTTATTTTCATTGTGTTCATTCTTCCAAAGCATTGTTTTCAATGACTGAAATGCCAAAAAATCCTTAAGATTGGTGAAGTAACACATAATTGAAAAATCAAGCTCATTCTCTTACATTCTGAGTCTTCAATGTGTCAGTAACTTTCCATCCCATGTTTCATCAAATATAAGACACCATTCATTATATGATTCATTATTTTATGTACCACTGAGAAAGAAAAAAAAGTGGCAACTGAAATGTCAACTGTTCTTATCAGAGTTTCTATTTTACATTTATTGAAAGATCTTACGGGCTAACTTAAAGGTATGTATTTTTTCATCTCTCTATTATACAAATAAAGGGGAAACACACATGAAATAAATTGGTTATGATATCCCTAAAACTTCTTCTCAGAGTCCAACTATTCATTTTTCAATCAGAATCATATGTCTGTGTTTCTTTATATAATATCATCTGTGTCATTAAGGGTTGGTGGTGCAGTTTTATTTAATCTATTTCGGGGGAAAACAAAAGCAAAACCCCTTTGGTGCTGACTTCTTTGCATATTTGTATAGCTAACCAATTTCTAGAAGTTTACAAAGCTCATCTGATTCACCATCCCCCACATCCACTCAACCACACCCATTTGGTTCTGAGATTACCCTGCTACTATTTCTGGGATTTTCTTCCACACTGCCAGTAGCACTTCTACAAGTTTCAAGGTTGCAACAAGTTTGCACATCATCAAGACTGCGTTGACCAACTGAGACTACTATTGATTTCAGATTCATCAAAAGTGTGTACAAAATATTTGCCCCTTAGAATAAAAAATGTGATATTTTATCTTATTTAATCTTTCAAACAATGTCATTAGTGGAAATATATTGCTCACAAAAGCCAGGCAAATAAAACAAGATAATAATACTAGTAAATTACAGAGAAGGTATTTGTGCACAAAGTCAATTTATTCTCTTGGAATAGAGCAAGGTCAAATGGTGAAGAAGGTAAAAATTTCCTATACTCCTCCACCTTCCATTTCTGTTACTTCTTCCTGTCACTTGTTCTCTGGTAACTCAGCTTTCTTTGATCCACCTTGAAGCACTGGATTATCCCCATACTTTTCTTTAGCAGCAAGCATCTGCCTGGACTCATTCAGTTACTTATTCAAAAAACATTTGCTGTGTATCTATTAACTATTATATTCTCAATAATAATACCAGGCTTGAGATACAAGCAAAAATAACCCAAATTATGTCAGGCTTGGTTGTTAGAGTCTATGTCAGGTCTGCATAGTAGTTCTGATGGCTTCCCCAACCCAATCTTGCTTCCTATCTTTTGCTTTCTCAGGTGTTACTCCCAATAAACTTTCTGTACCCCTAACTCCACCTCAACATCTGCTTGCCTGAGAACCCAACCTGTGACATCTTTCTTTTTTCCCATTTGAAATGCCCTTTCTCTTCTACGCCACACAATTCAATCTTCTACATTGTAAATACCTACTTAATTCGATGTCTGTTCAGTTTCTTTTAGTCCCCATGAATAATCTTGACAGTCTCAATTTATGTAGTGTAAGTTATACTCCATTTTTCTCCTATATAATCTGGAATAATCTTACCCTCTGTGGGTCTTGGGCCTGAAAATCACACAATTACTTAGCTTTTTCCAAATGCTGTTATTCAAATTTTTAACTTATATAAATGACAGCTTCAAACGGTTCACCTAATAGTTGGTGTACAATATTGAGTTAAGAGGAAATGAGCTACTTAATTTGGACAAAGTTGGATTAGGGTATATTCAGCAACTGCCTGAATCTGATGGTTTACAGGGAAAATAAGTATACTTCTGGATCACTGGAAGGAGCTCTCAAGGATTTTTTAAACAAGGAAACCATTAATTAATTCTGCAAATGTAGTTACAAAGATCCATTACACAAATTGCTTGACATTATATAAACACAACGACCAGAGCATGTCCCTAATTTTTATCTTATTATATTGTTCTAAAATTTTATAGATAACATTTTTGTGTTTTTACTTAGGCTTTCACTGAAGTTTTGTTGTTGTTGTTGTTGTTGTTGTTGTTTTCTCTTACCCATGCCATCCAATCCACTGACCTTCAAAACGGACCTCAAATACATCCACTCCATTGCCATTGCTTCCACCCCGGTCTAAGCTACTATCAGCTCTTGCCTAGCCTGTGGTAATAGCCTCCTAACTGGTCTCCCTGCTTCCACACTAGGTTCTCTTTCCCCCCATGATTCTTCACTCTGCCGAGGAAGTCAAGGACACACTCAGCGGCCATCTCCTAGCCCTCGCCTATCTCCTCCTTTTCTCCTCTTGCTCTTTTGCTTGCAGATGTTTCAGTGTGTTTCCATTTCAGCCTGGGGAAGACAGTAGGTCTCAACCCTGAAAAACAAGCTACCCAGAAATGGAACAGCCTGAACATAGCTTGAACCCCAAACCCACAGCAAACAGTCCAAGCTGCTTATCAGGGCAGAAATTCTGCACAAAGGTCGCTTGAAACATGCTTTTTGCTGAATCTCAAAGCCCCCTCCCTCTGGGGTGTATAAAACCCCAGTGCACTGAAGATTTTAATCTAAGAAGACAACAATGTTTCTGAAATAATTTAGTTATCAACCTGCCTGGAAGCAGATGATGAAGACTTTTTCTAGTCTTAACACATGAGGATGTTTGGAAGGCTAATGAGGACATAACTTATTCAACATCATCCTCTATTTTACTTTGACACTGAAATAGGAAGCTTTGGTTCCCTGGTGGTTTAGTAATTAGATATTATCACTGCTGTGCATTGAGATTGAATTCTGGTCAGGGAATGGAAAATTTTCAATTCCTAATATAAAAATATTTGCCTGTCTCACTAAGAATACCCATTGTATTGATGGGAGCATTATTCAAATAAAGCAGTTAAGTCTGAAACAATTGAATTTATGAACTAATTTATATTTAATTATTTAATAATGAATAATCAAATAATGATTGAGCACCTTACTGGTGAAAAGTACTAGACAAGGCAAAATAATGGATGCAAAGGTATATAAACCTGGGTTATTCTCTTTAAGGAACTTAAATCTACATAAGCGATATCTATTTGCAAATAATTACTATGAAAGACATAATTGAAACAAATTCAGGTGATATTTATCCCCTGGAAAAATATTAATGTGGAATAATGTATTATGTGAATATAATCCCCATATCTTTCATATATTTCCCTCAAGTACATGTATTCTTTAAGAAATAGCCCTGACTGTTGAATTGTTAGATTCTAGGTATACACATTTAAAAACCAACCTTGCAGGTTATCATTGGGTGTTAGTGAGGGTAAATAGTTTCAGAGATAAATCCCAATGCATATTTCTCAAAGAAACCTTTTATTTACTTGATGTGGTTCCAAATAACTAAGTCATTTTTCCTCCTTGATGATACATTTTTTTTCATTTCATTTTTAACTCTGTAGTATTTTCCATGAGCAGAAAGGTTATTGAATTCTAAAGAATGTGTTATCACAAGATTTACTGCCTTCACAAAATCACACAGATCTGACTTTAGCTTCTTAAATTGTATTATTTTTTTAGTCCCAACATTTGCGTGTATTGTAATACCTGCAGAAATAATATTAAATGCCATCAATGAACTTTCAAAAGAAACATTGCCAGTTAAGTATTGGGCTTGAAATTATTCTATTTAGGCTAAACTAAAACCCTGGGAAACAATAATTGCATAATCATTACTTTTACTTAAGCAACTGAACAAGGTTACAAAAAAATACATGTCTCATTTTAAATTCATGATCAATAATCTCAAGTGGGTTCTTAAGACTGTCAGCATGCACGCTATTTTTCCCTAGTCCAGCCTCTCCCCCACTTTTTTCTAGTTTACTGCATCATAACTTATTTTCCCTCAAATCTTCAACACTTACTTCCCCAATCCTCTCCCTCAGTTGATGAATTTCTTCCTATTTCCCTGAAAGAAATTGAAATCAATTGGAAGATACTTTTCACAAGCTCATGTCACCAAAACTACCCACTTCCCCACCTTCTTTCCTGTTTATAAGTATGAGTGGATTAACCATTTGTGCTTCTAGGTAAGGCTGACCTCCCCTTTGTTGACTATATCCTATCCTCATTTTGCTACTCAAGGACAATGCTCTAAGTATCCTCCACTCTCTGACATTATCAAATTTCCCCTATCCACTGGGTCAGCATGAAAGCATGCTATGTCTCTCATCTTTAAAGAAAAGGTTGTCTTTGATCAACTTTCCCTTTCAACTACCATACTTTTATTCTCCTGTTTATAGAAAAATTCCTTGAAAGAGTTGTCTATATATGATCTCTCTACTCCAATCTCCCTGACTTCTAATGCTGTGTATCCCAAGCTCAATCTTGGACTACTCATTTCTGTTATTACCCCAACTTAATCCATCATTAAGTTGGATTGCAAAAGCCACCTGATCAAGTCGTCCCACTTTTGCCCTTATTCCCCTTATGTCTATTCTTAACAATGTAACCAAATCAATCCTTAATAATAATTAGATTACAACACTCCTTTGCTCAAAACCTTATAATTTCCTGAGGGATATATAAAAGCTAAAGTATTTAAAATTACCCACAAGCCCTGTATGACCTGCACCCCCACCTAATCCCCTACACCTCTCTTCCTTTTTCTCTCTGTTCAAGCTATATTGACCTCTTTGCTCTTCCTCAAAATTGCCAGATATCCTCTCACTTCAGGCCTTTTGCACTTTATATTCTCTCCACCTGGAATATTCTTCCTTTAAATGTCTGCAGGCTCATTCTTACTGTGGAAATCAGTTTGCTGGTGCTTCAAAAGTTAAAAATAAAATTGCTATCATTAATAATTACCATTAATTATGACGTGACAATCTCATTTCCATGTATATACCCCCAAAGAATTGAAAGCAGGGACTTGAACAGATCTTCATACACCAATGTCCATAGCAGCATTATTCACAATAGCTAAAAGTTGGAAGCAACTCAAGTGTCCATTAATAGATGAATGGATAAACAAAATGTGGTATATATGCACAAGGAAATATTATATAGTCATTAAAAAGAACAAAGTTCTGATACATGCAACAACGTGGATGAACCTTGAAGACATCATATTGAGTGAAATATGCCAGACACAAAAAGACAAATATTTTATGATTTCATTTATCTGAATTACCCAGAAGAAGCAAATTCTAGAGACATATAGTAGATTACAGGTTACCAGGTCCTGAAGGAAGGGGAGTTATTGCTTAATGGGTTCCTAATTTCTATTTGAAGTGATGAAAAAGTTTGGGTAATGGATATTGATGATAGTAGCACTATATTGTAAATGTAATTAATACAACTGAATTGAACACTTGAAAATAGTTAAATGGAAAATTCTGAGTTGTATATATGATACTTTATAAAGCAAAAAGTTAAAAAAACAAGAAAAAGCATAGAGGGCCATTTGTTTTTTTGTTTTTTTTTAAGATATAAAACATGACTAAAAGGGTTTTTACCATTAACATATTAGAATGGGGCTATTTATTTTATTTAAGTTTATGTGCACTTCTAAATCTCAGTCGGTTCATGGGGTGATTCTAACTGCAGGGAATTGGAAACCTAATAAAAGAAGGCATAAACATTGGTTCACAAAACAGTAAGTCTCAAGGTAGGGAAATTTCGGTTTTATTTTGGTGGCTCATCAATGACTGACATTCATCATCCCCTCTTTTTGCACCATTAGCCTTGCACTGTTGACTTTGGTCTCAAGCTTGTCCCTTCATTGGCTCTACCAACTCCAAACCTCCCTGACACATATAACTCAAGCAGAATGTCCCCAGGGAGTAAACCATGTCTCTGACTTATGTATCTTTTTAAGAGTGAAAAAAAAAAAGAAAAATTCTTAGAAGTTCCAAGCAGTCTTCCTTCTAAGTCTCATTGGCCAGATATCTATTACATGCTTATGTTTAAAACAGCTACTGGAAATGGCACTGGAATTTACATGGTTGTCAATTGGAACTGTTAATTGGCTCTTCACCTAAGCATATGGCCAAGTGGAACAGTATTTATTAGTTTAGAACCATAGACAAAGGATTTGGTTAGGCAACCAACAGCATGGTAAGAACTTTTGCTAAGTAATTTTGGAAAAGACTGATTCCAAAGCCTATGGATTTGTCAAGATCAAATTACTTTTCTCCTGCAAACAAATACTTTTCCCCAAAATTTTATTAACTGAATTCAGCCATCATTTGTTGATCATGACCATTTGCCAGTCCTGTTTCACATACTGGGGACACAGAAATGAACAAAATAGATCTTAATGCTTGCTCTCAAGTAACTGAATAAAAAAGTATGTTGAACACTTTCTAACCCAAGTGTTGACCTTTGACAATGTTATGTATAACAGGACTGAGATGCCCCAGGAAATTTCTTCTGGGGAAACATTTCACTATAATTCCCTCTCAGGTGCCCATTGGTTGAATTGATGGTGGACAAGAAGATGGTTAATATATTATTTTTCAATCATTCTATATCACTGGGGTGCATGTAAGTCGCAAGTAAGTCTATGATTTTGAAAATGTCTTTTCACTAAAAGTGCAGCAATGATAGAACCACTCATGAGAAAAAAACTATTTCTTCTCTATATCACATTAAACTTGACAAATAGCAGCTAAATAGAATTTAGAAGAACTAAATACTTCTAAAATGTTCTAAAACACATAAGTGCTCAAAAATGTAGATATATATTTAAGATAAACTTATAAAAATATATATTTTTCCTGCATAAGAGCAGTAAGAAATTTGCATCTATAGTGGGGAAAAATCACAAAGCTGATGGTTATCCAAATATTTAAAATTCTTAGGAATAATTTCTGTATGAAATCTACATAAGGAAAATACATCAATTTAATGTAAACCATCAAATTAGACACCAATGAAAAGAGAGTTGTGCCATCTTTCTGGATGGAATGATTGAATATTACTAAGATGTCAGTTACAAAGTAACTTAAATGCTTAATGGAATGTCAATCAAAGTCTTAATGTGTTACTTTTTTGGACAGCATAAAATGACTCTGAAATTAATTTGCAGAAATAATTATAATATAGCTAAGAAAAAATAGAAAAGAACTGTAATAATGGAAGTGGAAAGTGGACTTTTCTTTCCAACTATTTAAGTATGTTTTACAGATAAAATACTTAAAATGGAATCGATTTTGTGCAAGAATAGATATTTACATCATACCATAGTAATTTTAGCTCAAAATCAGACATAATATTCTAAATACAATAAATTCTAAAGGTGGTAATGGAATAATTAGCCAACCATTTTTTAAAAATAAAACAAAACTATATAGGGGTACTTGATACCAAACACTAACTAAATTTTAGATGGGATAAAGACAGATAAATATTTAAAGATATAGTTCAATTGTAAATGGTATAACACAAAGTGAAAAATCACAAAGGAAAAAGACCAATAAAGATTATTGTACTTTATATACACCAAAAACAAAAGTAAAAATCATACAAAACTTGGGAAATGTTTTAAATTTATGGAAAAAAATTAATAATCCTCAATTTAAGAGAAAGTCATACAAATTTGTCAGAAAATTGTAATTCTTCAATAAAAATGAGTAACTAATAGGAAAAGATGTCATAAAAATAAGAAATACATAAAAATGTAGTTTAAAAGTTCAAGTTCACAAGTGAGCCAAGAACTGTTAAAACAATAAAGCAATGAAATAGTTTTTTCCACCATTTGAATTGGAAAAGATTTTGTAGACAATAATGTTGGAAAGTGTAGGCTCCCCATGCACTGCTAGTGGGCATGCAACCTGATGCATTTCTGGAAACAATCTGCACATTGGACCACACATCTGCAGGCTATACCTGGCCAAGAGGTAGAGTAGGGATTGAAATCCAGCCCTCTCTCTATTTGTGCCAAGCCATGATCCCTGACATGCACTGAGTCATCCCATTAAAAGGGGTGCCTCTTTCTTCACACAAAGACACCATTTAGACTACTGCTGCCTCCATCTAAATTATGCACAGTTCGTACATTTTGCGACAGTAAGCAACTTACAGGGAATTCTTCAGAACAACCCTAAGAGTTAGTCAGAGACATATATACATAAGGATGTTTACTTTCAGCTGCATTTTTTGCACTGATAACATAATCCCCTTCTCTGTACACATTGCTCTTTGAAGATTTAATTCTGGGTTGTCCATCTGTATACACAGTTCAGAAAAGCACTTGCTCAGTAAGCTGTGTGAGTAGCCTATTCAAGGAGTATATAACAGTAATATTAATATGCACAATTTCATTTATTCAGCAAATAAATATTGAGCATTTACTCTATGCCAAGGGTCTCTTTGAGGCTAGAGATACAGCAACGAACGAACCTGACAGGAATTCCTGTTCTCAATGAGCACATATTTTAGATTTTAAAACAGTTAGGCTATGGGAGAAGGGTATAAGTCCTCTGAAATAACACATCCCATGCTATTGTCTCAAACCTCCAATGCAATTACAATTTCTCCTCCAACTGGTCTAGTTGGTTGCTACCCAATTAAATTTGCAAAACCTAGCAAAGCTTTAGTCTTTAACTTTAATTTAAATTTTCTATCCCCACATTTCCATAATGGTTCATTTTTTTCTAAGCTGATCATGTGTATTTCTATAATCAATTATGCTACTTTATTTACATGAAAGGAAGGATGCAAGACTGTATACATTCCTTTATTTTTTTCAACAGATATTTGTTTAGTGTCTAGTATGTGCTAAATCCAGTTTTAAGTACTGGGGATATAGTAATAATCAAAACATGAAATCCCTGTTGTCATGAAGTTTACATTCCATTGGTACAGACAATGATCAAGATAAATATGTTAAATATACAGTATGTATGTAAAATGGCTAAGGAGTAAATTTTTTTTTTAAAAGAAGGTAAATACGAAATATTATATTGGGGTGAATAACATTTTAGATAAAACAGACAAGGAAGATCTCGCTGAAAAGATGATATATAAGAACTGAAGAAGTGAGTTAGCCAAGCAGATTTCTGAGAAAATATTAATCCAGACAGAGGAAAGAGAAAGTGCAAATGCCCTAAGGGGAGAGCATGCCTAGTGTGGTCAAGAAACAGCAAGTAGGTGAGTGTGGCTGGAACAGAATTAATGAAGGGGAGTGTGGTGGGAGGTAGGGTCAGAGAAGTAATAGGGGTTACATCATAGAGGTCAATGACAGTAAGAGTGAGGACACTGAATTTTACACTGTGCATAATAGGGTAAGCTCTTCCGATGTTTTGAGAAGAGGATTGACATGATCAGATTTATTTATTGCTCTTGTGGCTGTACTAGAATAGATTGTGGGGGCAGAGAGGAGCAGAAGCAGGGAAACCAGTTAAGAGGCTATAGAAATAATCCTGGCAAGAGCTGGTAGAATTGGGATGGTAAAAAAAATATTCAAACTCTAGTAATGTTTTTCCAAGGTTTATTCTGAAATTTTCAGAAATAAAAATTGATAGAATTTTACAGAGTACTTCCTGTAAACCCTCCACCTCAATGCTACCATTAACAATTTACGATACCTGGTTTATCATATACCTAGCCTTCTAATTTTTCCTTCATCTATCCACCAATTCATCTTAGTTTTTGATGCATTTCTAAATCAATTGCAGACAGAAATTCTGCAACTTTCCACTAAATAATTTTAGTGAGCATATAAAACTAGAGGTTGATATATTTTATAGTCTTTACCTTTTATATAAAATTTGCATAAACTAAAGAACCTTTTAAAAACATAGAACAAACATCCCAAAACTTTCCAAAACACTTCCTTCATGTTCTTTCCCATTCAATCCCTTCTATCCCCCAGAAGTAATAATTATTCTGAGGTTTCCACCATAGATTACATCTTCCTAGTCTTGAAATTTATATTAATGAGATCAATCAGTATTTACTCTTTTATATAAGACTTCTTTCACTTAGTATGTTTGTGAGATTCATCCATGTTGCTGTATCTAACTGTAAGGATTCTTTCCTAATTCACTGGTGTGGTGATTTTTTTTTTTTAAGATTTATTTATTTATTTTGTTTTAACCATTTTAAACCCCCCTCCCCCCGTTTTTGTTGTTGTTGTTGTTGTTTTGCTGTTTTGTATCCACTCGCTGGGCAATTCTCTGTGTCTGTTTCCTGCCCTCTATTCTCATCTTTCTCCTCCTGTCTTCACCGGGATTCGATCCTGGGGATCTCCAATGTGGGAGAGAGGCGTTCTGCCATCTGCGCCACCTTAGTTCTTGGGTTTTCGGCACGTCTCGTCTTGGCTCTCCCTTGTGTCACTCTCCTGTTACATCACCATCTTGCTGCGTGGCTCTGCGGGGTCTGGCAAGCCTACGCATGGGGCCTGGCAGTGCACCTGTGCACGGGGCCTGGGGGTCACCTGCTCGCAGGGCCTGGTGGCCAGCGCAACTTCTATATTTTTATTTTACTAGGAGGTCCCAGGGATCGAACCCAGGTCCCTCCATATGGGAGACAGACGCCCAACCATTTGACCAAATCTATCCCCTGGTGTGGTGATTTGGAACTATGTACCCAGAAAAGCATGTTTTCAAACTTAATCCATTCCTGTGGGTGTGAATCCATCCTAAGTAAGAACTTTTTGTGAGGTTATTTCAGTTAAGATGTAGTCCACCTCAATCAAGGTAGGTCTTAATCTTATTACTGGAATCCTTTTTAAGAAGAATGAAATTCAGACAGATAGAGAGAAAGAAGCAAGAAGCTGAAGGTCAACAGAACCTAGAAGAGAGGCCAAGAGAGACTGCCATGTGCATTACTCTATGACAGAAGAGTCAAGGACCAAGGATCACTGGCAGCCAGCCCCAGAATGCCAGTCTTGGGAAGAAAGTATCGCCTTGATGATGCTTTAATTTGGACTTCTCCTAGCCTCAAACCCATAACCAATTAATTCCTATTGTTTAAGGCAACCCATTGTATAGTATTTCTTTTACCAACAAGGAAAGAAAAACAATTGGTTTGGTATAACTCAAAAGTTATAAAGAAATTAAATTCATTTTCCCAAAAGATTTGGTTACCCAGGGTAGCCTGTAAGTAAGCAATCATGTCAAAATTATTGTGTTTAAAAATAAAATTGAATAGTGCATGATTTTGTGAAATAAGTAGTCCTGAATTGGTAGCTCATTAACTGATATCCTTGTAGAGTCTTGTAAAATAAGGAGTAAAACAAGGCTTATTAAACCCATGCCTATTTATGCTCTATTTTGTGACTCTAATGATAATTATTTTCATGATTTTATCACCTGTCATTTGCCTCCAAAATTCTTTAAAGAGTATTATCTTAACCAAAAACAACAACAAAACACTATTTCTATGACAAACACTTCTGAAGCTTCTAGAGTAGAGTTTAGAAGATCCTCGATAGCAGGAATCAATCAGATCACTTTGGTGAACTTTTCCTAAATGAGGCTGGGTAAGGTAGGACTTGGCACATGAAAGGTTTGTCCATATACAGCAATTCATTGACTCTACAAAGGGAAATTCCATAACTTGTTTGAACACATCTTTGGCTGCAAATGACAAACTATGTTTGAAAGGAAGTCAACACTTTTATGCAGAAGATGATTTCAACATTGATGCTACTGTGCAAAAAACACACATGCTTTCCTGTTCAGAAAATCAGAATAATCAGTACTTCAGACTCAAGAGCAGAATTCAGATGTCCTGAATTCAAGTTCTGTGATAATATTCCCAGGGTTCTCTGAAGGAGTAGCTTTTAAACTGCACTAGGTTGGCTTGAAAGTGCTACTTAAGAAAACTACTATATTTAAATGTTTTAGAATAACTCTACATTGACTAGTTTTCCCTGGATGTAAATGCTGTGTTTCAGATGACTGCTCAGTACCCATGTCTGCTAATGATTATTAATCATCTAATCAGGAGATTTTACCTTGAAGAAAAAAAGATGCGGTATCTTGCTTTAATACAGATATAAAATATAAACTCTTATTTGTAAATAAAATTATTTTTTAATTGTCTGTTTGCTCTAGTGATCTGTCTGTATTTTCATTGGAGACCTTGACTTCAGATGAAATTAAAGATATTTTGGGAGGTGGCAAGATAGTGTCGTTTAAGGGGACACTCACCATCTCTCTTGCAAAAAAATGGCCGAGAGGGGGCAAGATCCTGCCCGAGTGAGCCGTTCTGGGAACCCACAGAGCAGAAGGCTTCAGGGCATAGATCTGGGGGGAGCTAGACAAACAGATAAAGAGCTCAAGGTAAAACTGTGAGTTTCTCACCCCTGTGGCTGGAAATGGCAAGCACCACTTCCAAAGCCCCACCCTCAAATCAAAAAGCCCCTGCAAGCCCCGATTCCGCCGGCCACCCAGGGAGAGGGAGCGTTCTCCAGGAGTGGGAGGGTTCTGGCGAAGGGTGGAAAGGGGTTTCCTATCTGTGGGTTTGGTTGCCTGGACCCCCTTTGAGCTTTGGGGAGCATACCAGCTGGCTCGAGGTGCCACCAGGAAGAGGGGAGAGGTGAATCTACTGCAGCAGCCTGATTTACCTAACGGCCCTGGAATAGAGAAACTTGGACTGGGAGAGAGCGGAGTCAGGGAATTGACTAGTCGGGTGCTGAAAACTATCAAAATTCCAACTCCCCTAAAGGAGGCAAGCAGTAGGAAGTGCTTCATAAGCTTCCAAGAGCCTATTTAGGGTGGGAGGAGGGAGTGGTCTGGAAGACAGTTGAGAGTCATTTTTTCTGCAGTGAGTTTGGTTGCCAGGATCCCATTTGAATTTCAGAAGGGAACTCAACCTGACCAGGAGAGGTGAGGGGGTTCTGCTCACACGGGCTATTGAATCCTGCTGCCCTGGGAGAAAAAGAAATAAGAATAGAAAGGGGGCAGGAACAGACAGGCTCCTAATCAGCAGGAATCGACCCAACAGCAAAGAGTCAAACCTACCCAAGGGAAGTGACTGGATAGCTTTCTGAACAGCTAACTGACCCAGCAAGAGAGATTAGCTTGGTGGAGGAGTTTCTACCTTGAATATATGAGGTCCCTAGTTTGATTCCTGACTCCTCTTAGAGTAGTGATCCCCTAGGATATCAAACATCCAGCTGATACTTTAGGACAGGGAAAACATAGACATTATTTTTGTATTAGTTTTTCTTAGGTTTCTTATTATTCCTTAAAACAAAAGGTTACTTTTTTAAAAATTTAAATTAGTTTACTTGCTAAAGCCTGCTTCACACCCTGCAGAGGGCAGGCTGCAGGGTAATTGATTGATGAACACTGGCAGTCTGAGAAGCTCCTTAGGGGCCTAAGAAGGAAGGCTGTTTTTCCTTAGTTTTTGTTTGATTCCTTGCTTGTGTGTTTGTTTGAGGTTTTTTGTTTGTTTGTTTGTTTTTTCTTTCCTCTTTCTCTCTCCCCCCTCCCCATTTTTTTAAAATTTAATTAAGTGCTACTCGCTTATTTCTTGTTTGCTGTGTTTCCTCTTCCTTGGTTTCCCCCTTTTTGTGTATACTGATTTTGTCTACCAACGTTTTCTCTTTTCCTTCTTTCATCTTTCTCTCTTCTGCTTTCTGTTGTTGTTTTAACATTCCACCTCTCTTTGTTTAGTCCTCAGTTTTTCTGGTTTTTATTTCTACCTTGTCTATTCTGTTTTCTTTTTTTTATTAACTCTTTTTCTTTTTTTCTTTCTGTCTTTTATCTTTCCTTCACTTCTCATCAGTCTGGCCTTTTAATTCATTCTATACATTTTTCAGTTTCTCATTTCATTGTATGCATTCCACTTTTTTATTCCTATTACTCTACACGGCTTACATGATATAATTGTTCATTCTCCTAGGTCTTATACAGTTCCTCTTCTAAATTTTACTATTATTATTACTATTATCCTTTTTCTTTTCTTACTTCTTTCACTTTCTCTGGCCTTAATCTTTTTCTTTAAAGGGAACATAGAAAACAGCAAGGAAATAGAATAAGAGGAACAAAGTGTCAAAGAGAAAACTTAACACACACACACAAACAGCAACTAAATAAAACCCTAAAGTAGAGAGAAAAGCTAATTGTTGGTTAGGCTAATTTGTCAACTCGGCCAAGTAGTTGTGTCCAGGTATTTGTTCCAGCAAGCACTGGGCTAATTGTAATACAAGAGCATTTATGGACTTCAATCACCAGTGAGTTTACTGTGTGGATGGCTGATTACATCTGCATCAATCAGGGAGATTACATTATCAATGGGTGGTGCTTTTATCCAATCAGTTGAATGACTTAAAAGTGGAAGTGATTTCAACATTCAGAGAGAGAATTTCTCAGCTCGTCGGACAGGCAACTTCTCCCAGAGACTCATCAACAACCTTTCATCGGGCTTTCATCGGAGCCCCTGGTTTGCAGCTTGCCTGAGGAACCTGGACTTGTGCGTCCCCACGGTCGCGTGAGAGACTCTTTTAGAGTTCCATATTATTCACAGATATCTCCTGCTGATTCTGTTTCCCGAGAGAACCATGACTAATACACTAATCAACTGAATAAACCCATCAAGATAAAAAGATGACCAGACACCAACAAAAAATTACAAACCACACTAAGAAACAAGAAGACATGGCCCAGTCCAATGAAAAAACTAAAAACCAGGAGGAGATGCAGAACATCAAACAACTAATCAGAGCTGTCCAAACAAATATCATGGACCAACTTAATGAAGTGAAGGAGGAGATTAAGGATATTCAGAAGATACCAGAAGAACATAATGAAGAAATTGTAAACATACATAAAAAGATAATGGATATGATGGTGATGCATGGTACAATCCAAGAAATCAAAAATACACTGGAAGCACATAGCAGATTTGAGCAAGCGTTGGAAAGAATTAGCGATGTGGAAGACAATACATCTGAAATCAAACAAATAGTAGAACAGGTAGATAAAAAGACAGAAAAAAAATACAGCAGGGACTTAGGAGTTTGAATGACAACACAAAACAAACAAACATATGCATCACAGGCATCCCAGAGGGAGAAGAGAAGGGAAAAGGGACAGAAGGAATGTTGGAGGAAATAATGGCTGAAAACTTCCCAACCATATTGAAGGAGATATATATATATGTCTAGGAAGTGCAGTGTACCCCAAACAATATAAATCCCAACAGGCCTACTCCAAGACTTGTCAAACTGTCCAATGCTCAAGACAAAGAGAAAATACTGAAAGCAGCAAGAGAAAAGAGAACTATCACATACAAGGGAAGCTCAATAAGATTAAGTGCTGATCTCTCATCTGAAACCATGGAGGCAAGAAGGCAGTGGTATGACATAGTTAAGGTACTAAAAGAAAAATCTTCCAGCCAAGAACTCTTTATCCAGCAAAGCTGGCATTCAAAAATGATGGAGAGTTCAAAATATTCACAGATAAACAGAAATTAAGAGAGTATGCCAATAAGAAACCTGCCCTTCAAGAAATACTAAAGGGAGTTATGCAGGTTGAAACAATAAAACAAGAGAGAGAGAGATTGGAGGAGAGTATAAGAACATCTAAAAAGACAAAAAGAGAAGTAAAAACATATGACATACATAAACCCAAAGAAAATATGGCTACTGTAAGTAATTCCTTGAATGTAATAACACTGAATATAAATGGATTAAACTCACCAATCAAGAGACATAGATTGGCAGAATGGATAAGGAAATATGACCTATATGCTGTCTACAAGAAACCAGCCTTAGACCCAGGTATTCAAGGGCCTGAAAGTGAATGGCTGGAAAACAATCTTACAAGCAAACAATAACCAAAAAAGGGTGGGAGTACCTAAACTAATATTGGACAAAATAGACTTTAAATGAAAAACTATTGTAAGAGACAAAAATGGACACAAAAATATTAGTAAAAGGGGTAATCATTCAAGAAGAAAGAACAATCATAAACATTTATGCACCTAACCAGGGCACCTCAAAATACATGAGGCAAACCCTGGAAAAACTAAGTGAAGAAATAGATGCCTCTACAATTATAGTGGGGGACTTTAATAAACTATTATCTCCATTAGACAGAACATCTCGAAAGAGAATCAATAAAGAAACAAAGGCCTTGAATAACACATTAGAGGAACTGGACCTAATAGACATATACAGAATGCTACACCCAAATACAGCAGGATATACATTTTTCTTGAGTGCACATGGGTCATTCTCCAAGATAGACCATATGCTAGGTCACAGAAAAATTCTCAATGAACCCAGAAAGACTGGAATTATACAAAGTAATTTCTCTGACCACAATGGAATGAAGCCAGCAATCAGTAAAAGCCAGAGAACCAGATTAGACACAAAGATATGGAAGATAAACAACACACTCTTAGACAAACAGTGGGTCAAAGAGGAAATCTCAAAAGAAATCAGAATGAATGAAAATGACAGCACAACAAATCAAAACCTATGGGATGCAGCAAAAGCTGTACTGAGAGGGAAAATTATAGCCATAAATGCATATATCAAAAAAGAAGAAAGAGCTAAAATTGAAGGCCTAACTGCACACCTAGGGGAACTGGAAAAACAACAATAAACTAATCCCAAAGGAAGTAGAAAAAAGTAAATAACAAAGATTAGAGCAGAACTAAATGAAATAGAAAATAAGAAAGCACTAGAAAAAATAAACAAAACCAAAAGCTGGTTCTTCAAGAAGATCAATAAAATTTACAAACCCTTCGCTAGACTAACAAAGGAAAAATGAAAGAAGAAGCAAATACACAACATAAAAAAATGAGGAAGGGGATATCACCACTGATATTTAGAAATAAAGAGTACTATAAGAGGATACTTTGAAAAATTATATGGCAACAAATAGGATAACTTAGAGGAAATGGACAAATTCCTAGAAACACACAAGCAGCCTACATTGATGAAATAAGAAATTGATGAACTCAACAGACCAATCACAAGTAAAGAGATAGAATCAATCATCAAAATCATCCCAGCTAAGAAGAGCCCAGGACTAGATGGCTTCACAGGTGAATTCTACCAAATATTCTGGAAAGAACTAATATCAATCCTGCTTAAACTCTTCCAAAATTAGAGGTAGAAGGAACATTGACTAACTCATTCTATGATGCCAGCATAACCCTAATACCAAAGCCAAACAAAGATGCCACAAGAAAGGAAAATTACAGACCAATCTCTTTAATGAAACTAGTTGCTAAAATCATGAACAAAATACTTGCTAATCATATTCAACAACACATCAAATGAATTATACACCATGACCAAGTGGGTTTCACCCAGATATGCAAGGATAATTCAACATAAGAAAATCAATCAATGTAATACACCACATAAACAGATCAAAAGAAAAAAAATCACATGATCATCTCTACAGACAGGAAAAGCATTTGACAAAACATAGTACCCTTTCCTGATAAAAGCACTGCAAATTTAGGAATACAAGGAAACTTTCTGAACATGATAAAGGGTATATATGAAAAACCCACAGCTAATATCATATACAATCATGAAATCCTAAAAGCTTTCCCCTCTAAGATCAGGAAAAAGACAAGGATGCCCACTATCACTGCTCCTATTTAACATTGTGTTAGAAGTACTTGTTTGAGCACTGAGGAAAGAAAAAGATATAAAAGGCATCCAAATTGGAAAGGAAGAAGTAAAAATTTCACTATTTGTAGATGACATGATTCTATACATAGAAAGTCCTGAGAAATCTACAACAAAGCTTCTAGAACTTACAGATGAGTTCACTAAAGTCGCAGGTTATAAGACTGGTGCACAAAAATCAGTAGCATTTCTGTACACCAATAATGAGCAATCTGAGGAGGAAATCAATAAAAAATACCATTTACAATAGTAACTAAAAGAATCAAATACCTAGAAATAAATTTAACTAAAAAATGTAAATGATTTATATACAGAAAATTACACCAGACTGTTAAAGAAAATCAAAGAATAATTAAATAAATGGAAAAATATTCCCTGTTCATGGATAGGAAGACTCAACATCATTAAGATGTCTCTCTTACCCAAACTGATCTACAAATTTAATGCAATCCCAATAAAAATCAACACAACATTTTTTACTGAATTGGAAAAACTAACTATGAAATTTATTTGGAATGTAAGAGGCCCCACAGAGTCAAAGACATATTGAAAAAGAAAAATGAAATTGGAGGAATCACACTACCTGACTTTAAAACATACTACAAAACTACAGTGGTCAATACTGCATGGTATTGGCACAAGGATAGACATATTGAACAATGGAACCAAATCTAGAGTTCTGATATAGATTCTCGCATATACAGTCATCTGATATTCGACAAGGCCACCAAGCCCACTCAACTGGGAGAGAATGGCCTCTTCAACAAATGGTGCTGGGAGAACTGGATATCCATATCCAAAAGAATGAGAGAGAAACACCATCTCATACCTTATACAAAAATCAACTCAAGATGGATCAAAGATCTAAATATAAGAGCCAAGACCATAAAGACTCTGGAAGATAATGTAAGGAAGAATCTACAGGACCTTGTAATAGGAAATGGTTTCATGAACTTCACAACCAAAGCACGAGCAGCAAAAGGAAAATTAGATAAATGTGATCTCCTCAAAATTAAAAACTTTTGCCCCTCAAAGGAGATTGTCAAGAAAGTAAAAAGGCAGCTTACCCAATGGGAGAAATTATTTGGTAACCATATACTGCTTGGAGTTTAATATCCAGCATATATAAAGAAAGCCTACACCTTGAAAATAAAAAGACAGCTCATTTGAAAAATGGGTAAGCAACTTGAAAAGACACTTCTCCAAGGAAGAAATATAAATGGCTAAAAAGCACATGAAAAGATGCTCAACATCACTAGATATTAGGGAAATGCAAATCAAAACTACAATGAAATACCGTGTTACACCTATTAGACTGGAAGCCATTAAAAAATCAGAGGAATACAACACATTGTATTGTTGGAGAGGATGTGGAGGAATAGGAACCCTCATCCACTGCTGGTAGGAATGTAGAATGTGTTCAAATTTTCACAGGGCATTGTCACAATGGGTGGAGATTCACACAATAACTGAAAGAATATTGAATTCCCATTCTGGAGAGCTCTTCCACATTCTCTAATGGAACAGCAACAATGCCCCAAGTACAGTGCTAATGACTAGCGAAGGATGATGGTCAATTGATGGGCCCTTGATATTGATGATTATGCTTATGAGCCTTTGCTCTTGAAATTGAAACTTAGCCTAGTGTTGTACTGTGCCTAAGAGTTACCTCCCGAAACCCCTTATTGCTCAAATGTGGCCTCTCTCTAAGCCAAACTCAGTATATAAATGCATTACCATCCCCACAGTGTGGGACATGACTCCCAGGGATGAGCCTCCCTGGCACCGAGGGATTACAACCAAGCACCAATGAGCAATGCAACTGGAAAAAGACATTGAATAAAAGGGAGAAAGGTAAAAATAAATGAGTTTATATGGCTAAGAGACTTCAAAGTGAGTTGGGAGGTCATCCCAGAGGTAATGCTTATGCACATCTCAGCAGTATCTCATAGACTGCCAAAGTAGATACTACCTCAAATAGTGGGGCTCCTGAGGGTTCTGAAGACACCCAAGTGGTCATGGCAGATAGCTCCAGAGTTTGGTGCCTTGCCAGTGGGCCATACTTTGGAGTTTGTGCTCCCAAGTGTGACGGAGTTGGACTCAGTTGTAGCTTCCCTACACATGGCTCATCTGTCCCTTCTATTTGAACCTATAGTTGGTGCTGGAGTTGGTAGGTGTACGTCCAAGAGACCCTCAGCAGAGCTGCAACACCTACTCTCCAGTTCATTGGACTCACCTAAGACAACTAACAAGGAAGTGAGGATTGACAATCAACATACCAAGGAAACAAGAGAGCCTACAACTGCAAGCAAGAGAGTCCCATCCATTGGCTGTATGGGATGGAAGCCCCCTCTCAATTAGAGGTGGAGTGGACATCACCATCCTAGAATCCTCAAGATTGGGGAATGAACTATGGACTATAGTGGATTTATTGATATTCTACTATAGACTTATTGTGATTCTAACAATGGAAGAAATTACATCATTGATGTGGAGGCAGTGGCCATTGGAGGCTCTGAGGGCAGAGAGAGGGAAAAACAGGTGTAATACGGGGGCTTTTTTGGGACTTTACAATCATCCCGAATGACATTGCAATAACAGATATAGGCCATTATATATCTTCCCATAACCCTACAGAATTGTGTGGGAGAGAGTGTAAACTACAATGTAAACTATAATCCATGCTCAGTGGCAATGCCCCAAAATACCTTTATCAATTGTAATGAATGTACCATACTAATGAAGGATGTTGTTAATGTGGGACTATGTGGGCGGTATGGGGAGTGGGACATATGGGAATCCCTGTATTTTTTATGTAACATTTATATAATTTAAGTATCTTTAAAAAAAGAAAAAAATATATTAAAAAATAAAGATATTTTGGAAATGAATCAGTTATTTGTTATTCTTGTGCATAGCAAAGCTACCCGGCCATGGATTCATGTAACACATAGTGTTTAGTTGCCAAAGCAGACTAGAATATAGCATAATTGACTAGAAAATACCATTTCTTACTCTTTTTTCAGACAAATATTATTTATATAAACTATAAAACAAAGTTACCACTAACTCAAAATCACTAAGAGTTCAACAACTATTTTAGTTTTAATTTTCCAATGTATCATATTATACTTTATTTTTAAATGTCTTTTTTGTCAATAATATGAAACGAGTTCTCATTTACTAAGCATATTTTGATTGGCCAGGTTAGTGGAGATAATTTTGGCACATATCATTTAGAGAAGAGAAATCAACCCAGGATTTTGGAAACATCTATTCAAGTATTCTGTGAAAGACTTAAGGAAATGTCCAACGACCTCTATTTCTGGGAGTAAGGTGGGCTAGACTTTCCAGTTATGAAAGTTAGACCAAATTTTAAAAATGAAACAAAAACTTTTTTTTTCTTTTGCAAAAGCATTATGGAGCTGACAAGATAGTAAGGAATTGTCAGGCTAAATCTAGGTAAGCAAAAAGAATACAGAAACAGAACTTGAAGTCACTTGTACCATAGAAAATTTTGACTGACTAGGTGAAATAAAATTTTTGTTTCACAGCTCATAGGTAAGGGGAACAAAAGGAAAATTCTCAGTATTTCCAATAGAATTCTATAAATCTGGAAGGCCAGGGGCCTATGAGGAAATTTGCCTTGAAATTGAGCAGGAAGGAGATGCTATCTCAAAGAATTTCTATCTTCGAGCCAGCACTGTCACAGATGTTTGGATAAAACACCTTCTAATAAACAATAAAAAAAACTGCAAGTCATAAATTTTGGTAAACTTGTATTGTGGTTTGGTAGTGTCCCTATATGCCTGACAAACATTAACACAAATCCTCCCTAGAGAAATAATCTTCATCCTAAACCTCAAATAATTTCATGAAAATACATTATTTCAAAGAGAACACCCAGTGAAAAATATATAAGCTACACAGAGGAAACAAGACACTATGAGGAAGAATCAATAGAAAAAATTAACAGATCAGTCCCATTAAAACTTTAGATATTGGAATTAAAAGACCTGTATTATAAAGCAACTATGTTTTTACTTTTAAAACAATAAATACATAAAGAGCAAGCTAGCATGTACAGGAAAAAGAGAACCTTAAAAATGGAACTAGCCATATGAAAAAAATCACATAGTATTTTAAGAAATAAAATTGTATTAATAATAATTCAGAATATAAAGGCTGGTTTAATAGCAGATTATACTCAGCAGAGTAGAGTAGTGAATTGGAAGATAAGCCAGAGGGACTTTTCAGAGTACGTCATGAAAAATAAAGAAAAGGAACATATGAAATATAGATTCAGAGACACAAAGGATAGAGCTTGGGGATCTAAAGTACACTTAAATTAGAATCCCAGAAGGAGCAGAGAAAGAGAAGGAGGCATGAGCTGATACCAAAACATAGTTTCTAAAAGACTAATAAATCCTAAGCAGGATAAATAAAAAGACATCCACACATACACCCATCATAGTGAAACTGCAGAAAACCAAAGACAGAGAAAAATTTTTAAAGCAGACAGAGAAAAAAGGTAGGTTAACTTCAACAGAGCAACATTTTGATTGGCAACTGACTCCTCAAAAATCAGACATATATCAGAAAATAGTGGAATATTAAATATGCTTAGACAAAGTAGATGCTAACCTAGAATTCAGTATATAAATATAAAACTAACTATCAAGAATTAGTAATTAATAAATTAACTTTCAGACAAACAAAATATGAAATTGTTTGCTATCAGCAGATTTTCACTAAAGGAAATTCAGGCAGAAAATAAATGGTTAAGTTTATTTAAAAGACAAATATATTTATAAACAAAAGAGTTTCTATTTGGTATGATGGAAAATTTTTGGTAATAGATGGAGGTAGTGGTAGCACAACATTGAGAATTTATTTAACACTCATTGCATTTGATATTTGAAAGTGGTTGATTGTATGTTATTAGGATAAAAATTTAAAAAAACAAGCCATAAGACTGTACAATACAATGAATTTTAATGTAAGCTATGGACAATAGTTAATAGTATTATTATAACAATATGGTTTCATCATTTGTAACAAAGGTGTCACACTAATACAGAGTTAATAATAGGGAAAACTGTGTGTAGGGAGAGGTCTATGGGAGTTCTGTATTTTCTGCATGATTTTTCTATAAACCTACAACTTCTGTAATAAAAAAGATACAGAAAAATTGAAACTAAAAATGATAAATGAATAAAGTTAAAAAGGAAGTAAGATTTTAAAATAAAATAATAGAAAGTAAAACTTTAAAAGTAAAATAATAAAAAATATATTGCAGAAGAGAGGTGGTGTAGCTATATTGACATCATTTTAAAGGAAACAGTATTACTAGATATAAGGTCATTTTGGAATTACAAACGCTTTACTTCACTGAAAAAATATACCAATTTTAAATCTGTATGTACCTTATAGCATAGCCTCAGATGAAATAAGGCAAAATTGGCAGAACTACAAATAAATAAATAAATAAATAAACAAATCCTCAATTATAGTGGGAGATTTTAAGACAACTTTCAGAAACTGATAAATCAGACAGGCAAAAATTGGAGTAAAGTTGTAGAATATCAAACTACATACTTTACTTAACAATATTCACCTAATTGACATATATAGGATACTGTCCTGAGAAATCTGAACATTGAAGAGTACACATTCTTTTCAGATTACACAAAAGAGTTTAAAAATTGATCCAATCCTGGACTATAAAGCATGACTCAATAAATCTCAATTACTGAAATCCTCTAGAGCAGGTGTTCTTAACCTTTTTTGTTCCACGGACCCCTTTGCCAGTCAGGTGAAAACCACGGACCCCTACTAAGTCCACACTATACTGTGTATTATTTAATAAATATATCACACCTGCACCAACATGTCCCCACAAGAATAATGTCTTTTTGAATTTCAATTCAAGCTCATGGACCCCTGGTTAAGAACCCCTGCTCTAGAGCATATTCTTGGACACCAATAAAATTAAGCTAGCAATCAATTTAAAAAAATGCTAAAAGAAAATAAATCATCATTTATTTGTCAATTAAGCAACATAGTTCTAAATGACACATGATTGAAAAGCAGAATGGAAATTCAAAAATATTTTGAATTGAACAATAATGAAAATACTACATCAAAATGTGACATGTACACAAACAGTAGTTAGAGATGAATGTTTAGCATTAAATCCAAATATTAAAAAAGAAGAAAGTTAAGAATAGAATAGCTACATATATATCTCAAGAAGTTATAAAAGGAATAGCAAAGCAAAACAATATAAAATATAAAAGAAAGAAGATCATGTAAGAGCAGTAATTAACTAATTAAATATCAAACATAGACAGAAGGACAACAAATCCAGAAGTTGGTTCTTTGAAAAGAAAAACATTGAAAAATCTCTGGCAAGTTCAAGAACAAAAAGAAAGAAGGCACAAATAAGCAATATCAGGAATGAAAAATCCATAAATGCCAGAGACATTAAAAAATTAACAAGAAGATATGATCAATTTTATGTCAGTAAATTTGAAAATCTAGGTGAAAGTCTTTAAAAAGTACTATTTACAAAATCTAACTCAAGGAGGAATACAAAACCTGAACAACACTAAAAACCATTAAAGAAATTTATTTAATAATAAAAATCTTTCATACATATGCAAAAATGGGCCCAGATAACTTCACCTTCCAGATTTACAAACAATTAAGGAGCAAATGATTCCAATTGTCTGGAGTCATCCAAACAACAAAAAAGGAATATTCCCAATTCATTTTTATAAGACTAGTATTGCCTTGATACTAAAATCTGAAATGAATTTTATGAGAATAAGGGGAGTAGGGAAGATGGTCAACTTTTTACTATAGAAGCACAAATATATATTTTTTAAAGTATTAACAAAACAACTACAGAAAAATGTAAAATGGGATAATATACCTTGGCATAGTTGATTTTTTTCCTTCATGAATTCAAGTGTTTTAAACATTAGAAAATCAATTAATGTCATTCACAATATTAATAGAGAAATATCCTAAGTTTCTCACAATAGATGCAGGAAAAGTTGTGTTGTTGTTTTTTTTAAATCATTCAAGACTTTAAAAAATCTCTAGGGCAAATTAGAAATAAAAGTAAGTTTATCTGATAAAGGTTTCAACAAAAAAATCTAGAGCATATATCATACTCACTGATTAATCACTGAAGTTTTCTCTTTGAGATCCAGAACAATCTCTTGTCCAGTACCACCAATCACCAATGTCCTAGGCCATCACAGAAAAGCAAGGAAAAGAAATACAAAGGATAATTTTGGAAAGGGAAAGGAAACCTGTCATTTTCCAGAGATAAAATAATTATGCATGTAGGAAATCTAAAAAATAGTCTAAATTAACCTTCTAGAATCTGTAGGACTAAAGATTAATGAGGTTTCTGGACACAAAATCAACCTGCTTAGAAAATGAAACTTACTAACACCTTTTACAAATTGCATACAAAATATATGATTGTCTTAGACTGGTTCTGTAGAAGCAGGGCCTGAGACAAGAATTCAAGTGTATGTGATTTACTGAAAAAAGGGAGTGAGGGAAGCAGGAAAGACAGGGAAAAGAGCAAAGGAAGATGTCGCCTCACATGAAGTTTAAGTTCAGCCTGCGCCTATGAGGAGTTCTGAAGTTGGTCCACCTGGAGGCAAGAGGGCCAGCTTTACCTACAGCCATGTCTATTTATCACTGGCTGTGGACTGCCTCTTGGGCAGGAGTGGGGTCATGTATTCCCAGGTGAGACATCTCCCATTCTGGAGAGGACAATACTCCTGAGAGGGGGACAGTTAAGAAAAGTTAGCAGTAATACTTACAGCAATAGAGGAATGGTTCCCTAGCTTTTTAAAGACCAATAGGGCCCCACATTGTCTATCCCTTGGTTCTCAGGGGCAACCCAGATACACTTGTTTCTCACATTAAATTCATTTCATCAAGGCACAGTTTCCTCCAGAATTTTTTGTCCCGGTTTCTTGATAATTTATAAGACGAGGATGAGTGAGATGAACAACAGCCCCCACTACTCCAGGTGGTCCCAAGTCTGTAAGTGATACTTGTCACTTCCCTCCTCTGTCACTCATTCCAGATTTCCTTCCCCCTCACTAGCTTTGTTTCTTTTTGGGTGGCTCACCTTGTGGGGTGTCCCTACCTATCAGCCCTGAAGGGACTGAGCCTCCTGGTTTATGCACTTACTGAGGTATTTTATAAAGTAAATGAGATTTTTTAGTTCATTTCAGAATTCAAACGATTTACTTTTATATGGTGGCAGATAAAATCTTCATCATTTTATTACTGAGTGGTTCGTTTGAAACAGGACCTTGGTTTTCAAAAGTCCACCGGCTCCTTTGAGCCATTGGCTGAGCTGCCATCCAGCACAATGAGGCCTCTGTTTTGCTCCCAGCACGATTATTTAGTTGGTATTACTGTTTACTCCTGATTTCACAGTCTTCCCTTATTTTCTTCTGCAAGCCAGGTTCCTCTAAAAATAAAGTACTAAAGGAGAACAAAATGGCAAGCTCAGAAATTTTTTCAATTAACTGTAAGTTATGCATGGTGTGAGGTCCACACTTAATTCTACACCATCTCATTTCCTAGGTCTGGTTTGTTCTCTATAATCCCTCCCTGCATCATTAGGCAGGGTTTTCTTTTTCCATAAGAGAAACCAATTGCATTTCTGCCAACCTTAGGAGTTACTGCTTCTAGCTTCTTTGGGATTGAAAAATCATCCTTCCATGGTTTTACTCTTCCTTCTTTCTGTTTAAGGTAATCCTAAATCTATTTCCTATATCTGATTTCACTGCTAGTAGGAACAACTTGAAACATTAAGCAGCCATATGACAACTGTGTAAAGACCTCAAATGTGACTCGGCAGATGTTCTTTTACCACCTAGTTGCACTCACACATTTTTAAAGTTTCAGATAACACAGTTAGAAAATAAGTGCAGGACACACAGGGATTTCAGAACTGGTCCAGTGTCCATATAATAATCTCCAGAAAGGGCCTGAGGTCCATATGATGATGGAGGCATACAGACCTGCAGGAGAGGGAAGGGAAGGGAGTGAGCAGTGTAGCTCTGGTCGATTAGGAAAGAAATTTCTGTGAATAGGTGCCAACTTCAAGAACCATCTTGCTCAAAGGGACATTTTTATTAAAACCAGTTTTCCATGTTTGCATGTCCCACCCCAGGATCACCATGAAAACATTTAAAATGCTCCAGGTGACTCTTATTATCTGAGAAGTTTGGAAATATTGCTTTAATGAAAAGGTAAGATATAAGGCATGTCCCAAAATCTTGTAATATTTAAACTGGATAGAAGAACAAGCAGCAATGAAAGGTTGCCTGGAAATGCTGACTCATAAGAAGACAAGGACCTATTAAAGGTTTCCACCTAGAAAATTACTGGCAAGAGAAGACCACCAAGCCAGCAGGTCTTTCCTCAACAGAAAATAATCTTATTGTTACTTCTCTCAAGATCCAAGACAAGACTAAGTAAGGTGAAGTAGGTCTTTGAAACTGTACAGCTTAGCAGTCTCTTCTTGTGGTATGTCTTCCCTTCCTCAGAAACACTCAATACTGGCACCCTCCCTGCCGTGGAGGTCCAGGAAGCACACTGTGTGAAATCCGCCCCAAATCCTCTATCACTGAAATGAATCTCTGCTACCCAGCCTAAAATCTGTGTATGTTAACACATATTAGAAAACTAAATATCTCTCTCCTGGTTAGCCTGTATGTGTATGTGTATGCACACTTATATACATATATTTTTAAGTGGGTCTTCTGGACTTTTACTTTCCCTCCCAAAGTATCTCTAGCAGAGCAAATTCATCATATCACTATAAGGTGGCAAATCACACAATATAAGCAAATATATACAGCCTAAAACCAATCTTAAGAAAAGTCTTTTTAAAAATTGGAGAGTCTTCATTAGTTACTCAAGCACAATCCACCCATAAACCTAATCTAACTAAATCTTTCTTGAGTAGAACTCAGTGTACATATTCTCACAGAGTACCTGTCAATCCCCCCCATGATTTTACAGTTTTCTCTTTTAGCATTGTAGTTGTTTACTCAGCAACTCACTATAGTGTCAAACAGGATGGAAATAAACAGTAGGAACAGTAGAATTAGAGATAAACAAAGATCTTGTTTTCATAAAATCCTTACTATTTTACATTTCATGGTTACTTCAGTCCTGAAGGATTTGTTGGCGTATGAATACAACTTTTTCTAAGCCATAGTTTACTGTTTTGGTTGTACTTTGGCCTGGCTTCACTGTTGTTTTATAAAGTTTCTTGTAGCTTGGTTTTTTTCGTTGTTGTTGTTTTTGTTTTTTTGCTTTCTGTTCAGCCATACCTCTTCCCCAATCTCATACTGTTTAATACAGATTTAACTGTATGGGGTCACACACTCTACATCTTCTGGGGCAGGGCACTGAAGCAGACTGGGGGAACTGGGGCACATGGAAAATAGAATTCAGTCTAAAGGACTGCAGGCCTGACCTGACTAGATGTTCCTATTTTTCATGACAAACTGAAAATCCTGTGGTTTTCAAATGTCGGTAACTGTTGTCAATATTTCAAAAACATTTTGTTAGCCAAAAAAGCATACCTGTGAGTTATATCGGACCCAAAGGGCAGCAATTCTCTGTCATTGAGTTAGTAATGATTGTAGTTGCAGAGCCTGCTGGACCTGAAAAAGACACGTGAACTCACTTAGTCCAGCCTCCCTAATTTGACTGATAAGAGAAAATAGAAGGGCTGATGAGCAGTTAGAAGGTTTAACGTGATATTTGGGGCATGAATATCTGCCTTTTGTGATGACTGACCACTCCCATGTACAGTGAGTTCCTATAGAGTCCAGGATGGATGTACTAAGCTTTTTCACTAGCTGCTTCCTTGAAGCCTCTAGATTCCCCCAAACTGTGGTTCTACCATCCATGGGATTGTTTGATGCTTAAGCATGAATTATACTTAAAGAAAGAGAGAGAAGGGTCTGAAATGCCAGTTAGTAAGGGGTGGTGCTAAGGTTATTTAAATAGCTTCATACTATTGCTTGCCTTTACCATTTCATTCAAAAACTTACAAATATCTTGATCCTTAAATATTTTATTAATTTTATCTCCTAACTGATCATTTTAACTTGATGAATCCAAATAATGATATGCAGCTATATTTTATTTAAGATACAAACAGAAATAAACTAATATTTAGATTAAACTATTGAGAAGAGTGACTAAAGGTGATGAAACAAACTGATAGTTTTTCTTTAAAATTTGGTATATAGCTTTACCATTGTTTAAGTTACTTTCTATTTGTATTACGAGGATTATTTCCATGCAGTTTTACCTTTCATCATTTTTTAACTTAGCTTTTTATAAAATTGGTCTTTCTGAAATCTTCCAAAATCTGAAAAAATATTGTTCCACATAGTTATGTATTTCATTAAATTCAAATTATTTTCAAATTTCCTATAAACAATCACAAAGCACTAAAATGGAAGTGGATTGTTAATAATTTTTAATGGTAACAATTCAGAACATTTCAGAAAATACATTTTAAGAAATATTTTGGTGTGTGTGTAATTTTATTTCCATCCCTTGGGATATCTTGTGACAGAATCGTTCTGTTATAGAAGTTCTCATTTCTCTTTCAGAAGAAGCTTCAATCAGTTTTTGCTCTCCCTTTATTTATTTATGTACCTCCGTGTATGATATCTAAATTATGGTAAAGGACTCCTTGGTGGTTTTAATATCTGACTACAGGGCAAGACCTCAACCCCAGGGTAAACCTTTTAGAGGCTGCGAATGAGTGTAAGGATGCCCCCGGGGCCTGCAGATGCTGCGAGGAGCCAAGGTTTCCCTATACCTGCCATACTGGGATCCCCAGGGAAATATCGGGGTATATGTTGCAGAGTAAGAATCAGTCTCATCCACGTAAAAAATACTTCGATTTTAAGGGAAAATAGCAACATATTTAGAAAACTATCATAATCGCGATGCATTTCATTATTGAGTAACCTCAACTGTCCACATGCTCAGGTACCACGCACAGTAAGATAAGACCACACGAGCGCGCACGCACAGACGCAAACACACACGCGGGCTTTGTTTGCATCTATGCAGTGGCGTTGCGTGGACCCCGTGTATGCCGGGCTCCTGTGCACACGGCTGGCGGTGCTTTGTGTGCACAACAGAGCCGACAAGAGCGAGCTCGCAGATGAGATCCCAGCTATGGCTGTGAGACTGACTGCCGGTGGCAGCCAGACAGAAGGAACCCGTTAGTCCCGACCCTCCCCATCCCCACCAACTGCGGAGCAGTCTTCTCTCCCGTTTCCTGCCTACAGCCCACAGCATCATCGCAGCCCCTGCAGCACAGCCACCTCAAAAAAAATGGGGGAGACGAGGGAGTAGAAAGACTAGAATCCCCTTAAGCCTCTAACCCTCTAAAATTCTCGATCCAAAACACCCCGCAGCCGCCCCAGGGGAAGCAATATTAATTAATTAAAAGCAAGGCAGAGCCGCGGCCACTAGCCCGGGTCGAGCGCGCAATGACTGGAGCTGCCGTAGGTAAGGTGCCCGTGTCTGCGCCCGGGCGTGGGTGCGGCGCCTTTGACTGCTCCTGCCCGCCGCGCATCCCCCGCCGCGCCGCCCGGGGTCGCCTGTGCTGCCGCCGCCGCCGCAGCTTCCCGCGGTCACCATGTCCGTTATGAGAATTAGGGCTACAGGTTGGTTACTGCCGCTGGTGCCTGGGGCGGTTGCCGCTCGGCGGGCCGCTGAGCCCCGCACCAGAGGCCTGGGACGCGTCTTTGCTCGCCTCTCGCTAGGGGTGGGACGCAGCGGGGCGGCAGGGGAGGAAGATGGGAAAGGGGCTGGGGGACAGAGTCCGGCTCGGAGAGACGGGGAAGGGTCGCGACCACCTCGTCGCGGGATGGGGAATTCTGCCCCCGCCTGGGCCGCAGCACAGGCAAGGGGCGCCGCGGCCCAGGAAACGCCTTCCCTCCCCCTGCAGGGAGGGTGTTGGGGGCGCCTGCAGCAGGGACGCGCCTTTCCTGGCCTTTGATGCGGGCACGGTGAGCGCTAGAAGCTAAGGACTGCCAGACCTCGGGCCTGCCCGGCCGGGCATGTAGCAGGTGTTGCGGGCAGGGGTGGGGGAGCAGGTGGTTGAGGATGAGGTTGATGCGCCTCACCGCAGCGGTTGCGCAGGCCCTCTCCGCACCCGCTCCGCACCCTCGCCGCTGCTTGGGCAAAACCCGGGGGCAAACGTGCAGCTGTGGGGGAAAGTCCTGCTCTCGCAGGTTTCAAGAGGGTCCGTGGCCTTGTCACTCATCCACACCCACGATCCTACGGATTGCCATTTGCTTAATATCCCTCATTTTATTAATTGCCTGCTGAGCAGCTGTCATTAGGGAGGCCACACAGTAATCAAAGCGGTGTCCTGCCAAAGCAACGCCATTCGGGCAACTGAATCTTCAATACACGGGTGTGAACCGGCTGGCTTATAACCCAGAACCCTGAGCAAAGGATTGTCTCTCTGTCTCTTCATTTTTCGGGATCTGAACCCAGATCCTGATGAGTTCTTGAAATACCATAGGATAATGCCTTTCAGACATAATTTTGCAGGGATTTTGTGATGCAGGTTGAGTGTATATGCAGACAGGGTCAGGCCTTCTGTTGATGTCTAGGCCAGATTTCCTTGGTGGTGAAATGGGAGTTGAGCGCCAGTGACTGTAGTGTATAAAGAGGCCATAGTTGGCAGAGAAAACATTTAAAATGGGATCAGAAGTAAGCGAGGCTATTTTTCTTGAAAGTTATGTTTGATATTTTCATAAGATACATCTATGGTTAGAAATGAAATGGGAGAGGAGAGGGTAGACTAAGGGAGAATTCCTAAGCCAGGTATACTGGAGGAATGGCTTTTTTAACTGCAAAACTTAAATTTGAGCAATTCTAAGTAAAAACCATGACTTATTTAACCTCTACAACAACAACAAAAATGTATTTCCTAGCTGGTTGATTTTCATTCTGTGGACCTTTCTGTACTGGATTTTTCCTACTTCTCTAGTACATTTTGACCCAATCTTTGTTAAAAACAGACAGAGTGAATAAAATATCAGACTTTGGAGTAAAACTAAAAAGTGGACCCTCATATTATTCATAGAAGAATTGGCACCTTGGCAGAACAGATCTGATCTCACCAATATGCTAGAATATCTATAAAACTTATAGCCACTTGTTACAAAATGGTGGTAATACAGTTGTAACTTTAGTATAACTTATGAGATATTCCAAAGAAGAAAAATGCCATACCTTAAAAAGAAAAATTCTACTCGAAATATTGTGATTTGCTTGCAGTTTAAATTGCAAGTTTCATTGGCATTTTCTTCTTTGGTTATAGGCATTTCTTTGAAATGTGTTCCATAGTTGCTTCTTTTCTCTTTCCTGACTACATTGGCTGTTTGTGTGTGTGTGTGTGTGTGTGTGTGGAGGGAGGTACAAGTACACATGCATATAATTTCAGAATTTTCATTTATTTATTTATGTATGTTTGTGTGTGTGTGTATATATATATATATATATATATACACCCAGGAGAAAAGATTCACAAGTGGATTTTAAGTTTGTGAAGATAAATTCACATCTACCCACATCATTATAGCCTAACATAAGCCAGGCACTCTGCCAAAATATGGTGTTTCAGTGTGGAAGAGAGATGGACCCAGAATCTCAGAATCTATCAGGAAAGACAAATATGTAAACAAATGGATACACAATGAATGAGTGTTATACTTCTCTGACTTTTCCTGTAGCTTTCAGAAATGAACCTTTTTTGCTTCCCAAGTCTTCCACTTCCATCCCAGTGTTATTTCATTTTTTCTTATTATTGGGTAATGTAAAGGGTTCAATTTTTCAATAAAAACTGTGAAGGAGAGTCTGTGCAAACAGCAATATGAAAATCAATCTTACATTCCAGATTTTCAGAAGCACCCTCTATTTAAATATTTTTTGCTATTATCATGTCCTATATTCTAGTTTTTTGTTTGGGAATTATGACTTTGATATTAAAGAGATCATGATTTGTCCCCCCAAATTGGAATCAACATGTTCCAGCTTGATTCCCTTGTTATATGATCCTTGCCTGTCTCAAGAACCTATGCAAGAAATTTCCATAATTTCAGAATTCTAAGTGCAAATTTTTAAACTTTTAAAATTATTTTTCTAGTATTAAAATAACCGTAGATAATAGGATGATAGAGAAAATAAAGATCCAGAAGTCTTACAATTCAATGAAAATGATTGCAATATCTGTGGTTTTTCTGTAGTCTTTTTTAAGAGCATGGATTTTTGTAGTTAGGTTGTTGTACAATATTATACCGATTTTTCCATTTAATGTGAAATTTTCCCTTTAATATGAAAAATAAAATGTTCCATGTTCCTATATAGCTTTCTTACTTAAAAACTGTAAATAGCTGCATGACACTATTCCCAGTGTATTTAGCCTCACTTATTTAACCACACTTCTATTATTGACCATTGGTTATTTCTAGTTGTTCAATATTGTAAACAATGTTCTGATAGATGTTTATAGTAAAGGGTAGTTTTCTATTTGTTTTCTACTTTATGTGTGTTTTTTTAAAAATAAGTTCCAAACAATTATATTCCTGGGGAGAAAAGGGAATCTAAATTATTACAGCTCATTTTATATATATATATATATTTATGTTTTACCAAATTGGTTTTTTAAAGGATTCAGATTATAATTTTTAATTAGATGCTTCAATGCTTTCTGAGGTAAATCTGCCTGCATTTAGTATTTGTGGATCACCTTGCCTCTTTCCCACGAATAAAAGAAGATGAAATTGTAGCTTGAATTTATGACTTTTACACTTTGAGAAATTCACCTGAAATCCACATGATAAAATACACATCTTAGAGTAAAACCAAAAGTAGGAATGCTGTAAAAGTTGAAAGCTGAAAAATAAATAAATAAACCCAAGGCCTTATAGGAAAGAGTTTAATCCTGCTTTTTGCTTTCCTACCCAGACTTCAAATAAATGATCAAAGAAATGTATAGAGTGAGAAACCTGATTCCCACAGGCAAAGAGAGAACCATTCCTCTGCTACAGACTCCAAGGCAATTCTGGCTAATTCAGTTTAGAGAGAGCAAGACTGATGGGCAAAATTGAGGTTCAGTTCACAATTCTCCTAAGAAAGTTGTACAAAAAAATCAGTGTGGAGCAGGTTGCTATATGGTGCATCGTGGGAACACAGGCTCAGGCACAACAGAAACTTTCAGCAAATGGCTCTTTATTACTTACACAGCACCAGGGGACCAAAAGGGCAGGAGAAGAGATCCCATGGAGGTCAGTCTCCTGAGGAGGCCAACTGCTGGAGGAGAGAAAGGCAGGGTATTTATATAATCCCAGGGGAAGGGAGCCTTGCTGCTGAGAGGTCTGCTCTGATAAGCAGCTGGAACTGCTTGTTCCTGGTTTCCAGGTTTAAGGTACTGTCAGGCCTTTTCATTTGACCTAACATCTCCCCTGGGCTGTGGAATGGAAACCTACTTAAACATCTGCACACAATAGAACAGGAGGCAGGGTAGGGAGGGCTGGGAGATGGCTGCAAGGTGTGCCCCTGAATTTCCAAGCAATCTGTCTGTAACAGAGAGCCTGGCAGAAATCCTTATTTTGGATGGATAAAGACTAAAATTGGGAATAGACTCTTGGTAAGAAACAGTTGCTTGACTTAGATCCCCTTTCACTCCTGTGGATGAAAATATTCTGGCGCACTTTCCCCAGGAGGCCCAAGGCAAGCACAGCCACAGCAGGTGGAATATGCCTGGATGACCGGGACCCAGTCCATGGCACCAGAGGTGCTGGCAGAGCAGAGAGCCACGGGAGAGCTAGGGAGGGAGTTGAGGAGAATGATAAGAAAGAAAAACTAGAATACTGCAGCCAAGTGAACCATTTATGCAGAAATCAAGATTAAGAATTCTTCTAATCATGCAAAGGAAAGATGAAAAGAGAACTTTGTCTAAGGAGAGGATTATATGGATGGAAGCTAGCTAAGGATACCCCGCCACACAAATAAATGGTCTTCCTCACGGAGAGATCAAACCAAATGGAACAAAAGCAGTGTTCTAAAGTGAAATAGGATGGCTTTTTCTTTTAGATTAAAAAACACGCAAATATGCAGCTCAAATACGTCCATAATGTGCCAGGAAAGGGTAATAAAAATAAGCTAACAACTAGATATATCTTGGTGAACACTTTGAATTTCAGAAATAAATAAGGAAAGTATTCCATCAGTATTCTGACCAAGCTTTAAAGGAAATTACCTGTCAACAAAGTGAAAATTTAGGTTGACTTTGTACAACCTTTCCAAAATTAAATATAAGCAAACAGTAAAAGAAGATCCTGAAAATGTGTACTCCTGAAAAATACCAGACAATTCTCTTATGTTATTAAAATGAGTCAATAATGCACTATTTTAGAAAGATGGAGAAATACATATTAGGTGAGTGCTACCAAAAAATGTTGGGGTAGAAGTATGTAAATATCCAAACAATAGTTCAAGAAAATGTAATTAAATGAGAAAAAGACCTTAAAATACTAATAAAAATTACTACCTTTAATAAAGTTGTAATTACAAGCCTCATATATACACCAAATATACAACATATATAGCTGAAACTAGCCTCGTGCGTATTTATTTTGGGGAGACATGGTCCAAACATGTGATACCTTATCAAAGGTTTCTGTGACCTATAATGGCATAAAGAATAAACATTATTGTTTAGAAAGGTTAAAAAAAAAAAAGAACTAGAGAGGTGAAGAGAGAAGATAAAGTTCTAAAAATAAAATAAATAAATACATTCATTATAAAATAGCAAAGCGATATAGCTACAGCTTTGCAATCTTTAAGGAATTAATACGTAGCGATCTATAGGATGTTTTCACAAGCCAGGAAATAATAAGGAAAATGGAGTCCGTGAAAGGTGCTAGAGAAACCCAGGCATCAAAGAATGTTATAAGAATGTTATAAGAATGAGGAACTGGAATCAGGTTGTGGCGATTGAAATGTAGAAGTCAATGGGAGAGATTTATCAATAGGAACGGATGCTAGCAGATCTTGGGAGAGGAATTAATAGAATGAAGGGAGGGTTGGGTTAAAAATAAACACAGGACTTCAGGCTTGGATGATTGTGGATATTTTTGTTGTGTCTTTTATGTCCCGATAAAACAACTAATTACTTCTTTATCTTTCAGTTAACAATCTAATTAAAATCCTATGCTTCCGTATATTTTTCCTTCTGTTCTTTCTTTTCTTCTTATTATGAAATCAACTTTATATCTTAATTGTGGAATGGAGAAATGGTTTTTTAAAAATTATTTATTTCTAAAAAAGTATATATTATGAAAACTTTTTATCAAACATGATAAAAATCAATGATGGCTTAAAATGTTATTGAGTATATGTTACAGATTTTGCCTGTGGTTAAAAAAAAAAATTCTAGGTAATGTAGAATTGGCTTGGGAAATCTTTCAAGCTTAGAAACTTGTTTCACTATTTCTCCAAGGAGATGAAGCTCATTGATTAAGATACATACTGTAAAGGAGGGATTTGGAAAGACTTTCCTTAACAATGAATCCTTTTCACTTCCTTTAGTCCAATATATGCCAGTATTTTATGGAGAAAAAATATTAAGCTATGGAGCACATCAAAACTATTTTCTCTTGTTTATTTTGTAAAAAAGTAAAGCAATTTTTAAACCGACAGTTGAACTCGGCAATTTGCTTTTGCCTTTTCCATTGAAAATATTGAATAGCTACTTAAAAGGTATATTCTAGACTAGAAAATTACAGCATAAAAATCAAGGAAAAAACAATTTTTAAGGCTTTTTACCCAGAAAACAAAAATTTATTCTTTTCTGTAAAATATGTTTTATTTAGTATTTATCTTTTGGAGAAAATTCTAATGTTATGTGAGAACTTAAGGATAATAAATGTATACTTATACACAGTTATATATCTCAATTTTTGTATCAGATTTATGTATTGCCTGTGTTGTTTATGACTAGACTCTTTTTTATAAATTTCTTGAAAACCAATCCTGTCTGTGAACTGTAAACTCTGTGTTAGTGTTCATCAGAGCATATAGACCAGTGATTCCCATCACTAGTTTTAGAACAGTGCTGGAAGAGATGTGTAAAGATCACCTGGGGAATGTTTCTGAAAAATATCATTTCCCATACTCCACCATTGAAGATTCTGATTTAGTATATCTGAAGTGAAGGAGCCTGGAAATTGAGTATGTTTAAAATCCTCCCTGATGATTCAGATGATAAGCAAGCTCTGGAAACTACTATTTTAAACTATTCACCTTCTTTGTCCAACTTTGTGGATTCATCTTACAAGATTAAACAAACACAGTCAAAATAGATTGCTCCTTTTCTGATTTTTCATAATATTTAAATGATACTAGCAGTTCATCAAAATAAAATACCTGTTATTGGGCTATTGGATGATGAAAATCATTGACAGTTCTGCCAGGATGGGAGGGGTTTTTAGTTACTATCAGAAGATTAAGAAATGAAAACCAAGGAACTACTTTACATTCTTACAAAATAATAGGATTAACAACCCTGTTAATCTTTTCTTAAAAATTTCTGACAGTTATATCGTACTCAAAGTCACAAAATTATAAATGAATGTATATATACACATAAACATACACATACAGATATGTGTGTGCACATCCTTTCTAAACTTCAAGTGAACGGCAAGTGCTTGTTATATGGATTAACTGAACCTTTTGAGCAGAGGCTGAATAGAGGCTGCTCAACCTAAATGTGCAATCTGATTACTTCAATTTGTAATCAATACAGTGATTTAGATTATGCAAATACTACCTAGTTCCTCCTCCTCCTGGGCTGTTTTGGTTTTGCATGCAGAGTACAATCATGAAAAGATGTAGGTGGCTCATAGTCTATCCTGAATTCCTTTATCAAACCTAATAATTTTCAAAGATCGAAGAAGAATTAATTTTCTCAAATAAAAAATGGAACAGAGATAAATTTTTGGTGAAGTAATGATACTCTTTTGGGGTGAACCAGGAAAAAAATGCTGCTTTTCTCTGGGTTTTCAGAAGTAGAATAGGTATTAAAACTGGGGAAACATTTTCTGGTTTTCATTAGTATGTTGACTAAGGAAAAGAGAAAAGAGGAGCCTGTCTCTGGAGATGGTGTTTTGAAATGTTTGGTTTCCTCGGTTGGGTCGCCCATGTTGGGTGGCGCTGGAAGTGCGGCTGGGGCAGGGTAGGGCCTGCACACTGATTTTGCAGAGCTGCTTCCTGGCTTAGTGAGGGCCAAGACATGCAGAAGGAAGTCCTAAACGAAAAGTGGCATTTGGAGAGAGCGGGGGCGGGGAGAGGAAGCAGGCAAATTAAATAAAGCATTACTTTCTTTCAAAAGCAAGTCAAAAATCAACCACAGAATCCTGTAACTCCTGGGCGGGGGTGGGGAAGCTGCTCTCCCATTGTGGAGTAGCACATTAAGGCTGTGACCCCTAGGAGTCGAAATGATGTCCTAGTTCACCTGCTAAGGGAGGGGGTTATGTTATATGCGCGGGGTGGGGGCGGGGGCCACGTGGGTACTTTAGACTGCATTCAGGAGAGAAAACAATTCAGCTGACTGACTTTCCTCCAGGCAGATGCCAGATTAGATGAAAAGCTGTATCTATCACATGAGCTTTCATGAGAAAAATACTTAGAGGACAGAGCAGAGTCTTGATTTCGAGAAACTTGAGGATCGGCATCGCACTCCTAGTAGCAGGCATGGCTTTTTTTTTTGTTGTTTCACTGCTCAGACATGGAAACGGAAAAAACTTGGAGACATCCCGTTTCTGTTTCTCTGTGAAAGAGAAACTTTTATTCACAAAGTCATGGAACAATAAGATTGAAAAAAAAAAAAAAAAAAAAAAAAATGGACACCAGAATATCATGATGAGAAATATTAGAGGGACCTAGGCTCGCTCATGGCTTACCACAGACAAACTGTGTGAGCTGGAGTAGGGAATTTACCTTCTCTAAACCTCCGCTTCATCTATAAAACTGGGATACTTGCCTCCTGGGGCATTGTGAGAAGTAGATGAGAAAACCCATGCAAAGCTCCTAGCCTCATACATAATAAATCCTCGGGAAATGTTAGGTGTAATATGTTTAAATTTTAAATTAATTTTTTTTTTTTTTGCATTCTACCTTTTTAAAAGAAATTACAAATGAAATACATCAATGTTGCAAAAATATTTGAAAAGTATAGAAGTTCTTAAGTTTAAAAAGTCAAATTCTCCCTCCTTTCCACTGCCCCATTCTCCCAACAAAAGAGGCAAGGGAAATTCAAACCTTGCCTCCACCCCATGTAATTTGGGGCCTCAGATGTTATCTAAATTAATTTATTTTTTAATTATATAAGTTTGAGGTTTACAGAAAACACATGCAGAAAATAATAGGTTCCCATATGCCCCCATCACATGAAATTTCCCCTATTATTAAGAATTTGCATTAGGGTGGTACCTTTGTTACAATTGATTAAACAATATTATTATAATTATAATATCATCAATAGTCCATAGTTTGCATTAGGGTTAACTGTGCTGTACTGTCCCATGTTTTGTTTTGTTTTTTTAAATTTTATTCTAGTAGCATATATACAAGTGTGTTTTATCTATTATTTGTATAGCTACCAGTTCTCTTTTATTAAGTGCATGGCATATTTTTTCAATCCTTTCACTGTCAACCTACATGTGTCTTTGAATTTAAGATGAGTCTTGAAAGCTCATGAGTGATGCTGCTTTATCTATTCTGCCAACACCTGCCTTTTGACTGGAGAATTTAATTAATTTACATTTAAAGTAACTGCTGAATGCATGACTTTCTTCTGCCATTTTGTTTTTTAGTCTTTGTAAGTCATATACCATTTTTCTGGTCCCTCAATTCTTCCATTAATATCAACTTTAGTATTTATTTTATTTTTTTGTAGTGTACCATTTTGAATTCCTTCTCTTTTCTTTCTGTATATATTTTTCTGATATTTTCTTTGTGCTTACATTAGGGCTTAAATTTTACATCTTAAATTTATAATAAACACTTTGGTTTGATACCAAATTATCTTCACATACATGTTCCTATATCCTTCCCTCCGCCAATCTTTTTGTTGTAATTGTTACAAATTATATCCTTATTCATTGTATTCTAAAATAATATCATTATTATTACTTTTTATATATTTGTATTTTAGAACCTGTAAGACGTAGACAGTGGAATTGCATACCAAGAAATATAATACAATAGTGCAGACATTTATAATTACCCATATGATTACCTTTACCAGAGACCTTTATTTCATTTTTATTTCATGTCACTTTGATCCACTGTCTAATGTCCTTTCTTTTCAGTCTGAAGAACTCCCTTTAGCATTGCTTGTAGGACAGGTCTAGTGGTGACAAACTTCCCTAGCCTTTTTTTTTTTTTTTTAACCTTTTATTATCTTAATCTCTCATTTGAAAGACACCCCTGACATATATAAAATTCTTGGTTGGCAGTTATATTCCTTCAGTACTTTAAATTATTTCATCCCACTGCCTTTGTGCCTCCATGGTTTCTGATTAGAAATCAGCACTTCATGTTATTGGGAATCCCTTGCAAATCCACCTTGCTTTTCTTTTGCAAGTTTCAGAACTCTCTCCTTGTCCTTGCTGGGCTTGCTTCTCTTCAATATATCCTGTTTAGGGCTCATTGGGATTCTAGAATGTGTATATTCATTTGTTTAAATTTGGGGATTTTTTTGCCATTATTTATTTGATAATCCTTCATCCCTTTTCTCTATTTCTTCTCCTTCTAGGATTTCTTTAATGCATGTGTTGGAATGCCTGATGGTGTCCCAAAGGTTTCTTAGATTTTGTTGACTTTTTTTTCATTCTTTTTTCTTTCTGTTTTCAGCCTGAATCATTTTAATTATCTTGTCTTTAAGTTCACTGGTTCTTTCTTCTGCCAGTTCCAATCTGCTGTTGAAACCTTCTAGGAGATTTTCCGTTCCAATTATTGCATTCTTCAACTCCAGTATTGCTGTTTAGTTCCTTATTAAAATTTCTCTCTAATTGAGATTGTCATATTGTTCACTCATAATTTTTCTGATATCATTTAGTTCTTTGTTTTTGTTTTCTTTTATCCCCTTAAGCATATTGAAGATTGTTGTTGTTGTTTTTAAACATCTTTGTCCAGAAATCCAAAGTCTGGTGTTCTTCATTGATGGCTTCTGGATTTTTATATTTTTCCTCTGGATGTGCCACAACAACCTGGTTTTATTTCCTTGTAATCTTTTGTTGTACACTGTACATTTTAATATTTGAAAAAGTTGTGACTGGGATTTTGTCCCTGAGCTGTCTGTTCCTTAAGTTTGTATCCAGATAACGATATACGGGGATTTCCTTGAGTGCCAGGACCTAAGAAAGATGAACAAAACAATTAAAAAAAATTCCTCTGTGTTGGGTGGTGCTCTCCTTCAGAATTTAATCCTCCTGTAAAAAAAAGTCTACCCAATGTGAAACTCTAGTGTTCGGTCCTCTCTGTTTTCCAAACCTGTGTCTTCTCATCAGTTTGTGCTTGCTTCTGGCCTTAGGGAATCCCCCATTTATAGGATTAAATGCCCCATCTGGTTTCTATGAAATAGGCTTTCTCTTTCTCCTCACTGCTCTATTGTTTGTCTTGAAGCAGGTAATATTTTGTCCCAGATAACTTTGACTTAATTGTTTCTTATACTGCTTCAGCTGTCTGCAAGTTAGTTTTCTGAAGAAATGGCTTTCCAGATTTTGCTAGTTTTTCAAAGATTCTGTGGGAGAACTGTACCCTGGAATGTTAAGCTGCCATCTTGGTCTACCAGAACTTGTAATCACCAGGGCCTCTTATTTGTAATGTGTACGGTAGGGACAATGCTAAAAATTATTCCAGAGGAGTGTTAAGTGTTTGGAATAGTGCCTAACACAGAGTGAGATTTCAAGAATGTTTGCTTTCATTATCTCTTCAGTGAGAAAAGATGAATACTCAGTGTCCAAGTTCTGGTTCATTTAAAAATTATGTACAGTGATTTATGGACTGCCTCCTACCATAAAATTTTAAAAATTCACAAAATAGGAACAATTTTAAGACTTTATTAATAAATTTTATTGTTAGAAGACACTATAGAGATAATCTATTGCAAACTCCCAGCTAGTACAGAAATCCTTTCCGCAAATTCTACAATGTGTAGTCATTCTCTCTGCAAGCATCCAAAAAGGAGGTTAACACCTTTCAGGATGGCCCAACACATTATTGGAAACTTCTTTAAATGAGAAAGTTCTTTATGTTGAATAAAGAGCCACCTCCTGATAACGTCTGTTTGGTAGCTTACATTTAGTCTCTATTTCCTTTGATGGAAACAACAGATGACACTAAAGAAGAAAGTCACAACATTGACTCTGTTTTTACCTTTGAATTTTGAGTATGACAAAAGGAAGTTCTCTCAATAAATTCCTTCTCTCTGCCCTAGTACAATCTCTGCAGAAAAGCATGCACTCCATTAATCACTTACAGTAAGTAGAATCTATTTTCTAGTTCTCACATTTGTGCATATTAAATCAAGAATTTGTGAGACTAAAACTAACTCCCAGAAGTTAAGAAATGTGTTTTTACTATGTGATATGAGTTTATGGGATGAAACTTAGTAAATGCTTTTTTCTCATTTTTTAAAATTTTGAGAAATGAGAATAAAAGCTTAATAAAATATTTCTAAGATTCACCTTCAAGGAAAAAGAATGGATAAATGGATAATGAGTTCATAAATGTAGAATGACAATTTAAATAGACTTGATGAGGAGACATGATTTCATGCCACACACACACACACAAAGCTGAATTTTTATAAATGTGTGGTGGAGAAAAGTATAAAATGGATCATTTAATAAAAATAAGTTCAGTTAAAAAGAGAAAAAAGATTCTGTTTGAGGTGTTTTAATTTCATAACTGCTAGCACAAATGCAGTACAATGGGTTAGCCTTAACAGTAAGAACTTACTGGCTCATGGTTTAAGAGGCTAGAAGGCTTGCTCCCTCCCAGCTCTGGTACCATCTGGCTAAGGTGCCCTGGCTTTTCGTCACACGGCAATGCACCTGGATTGTGCATCTCTTGTGGAGTCTGTTGACACCCAGCTTCTGGCTGCTCCCTCTGGCTTTTTCTCTGCCTGGCTTCCACTCTGCTTATACTGGACTCCAGTAATCCAGATTAAAACGCAACCTGATTCATTTGGGTCACACCTTAACTAAAGTAACTCTTGATGAGATCTTATTTACAATGAGTCCATAACCGCAGGACCAAGATTGGGACTTGAACATTCTATTTGTGGGCTCGATTTCAAACCCAATAGATGTAATGAAAAATTTGGAGTAATATATATAGGTGATGGTAGCACATTATTGTGAATGTAATTAATATTACTGCAGTGTACATATGAAGGTGGTTAAAATGGGAAGTTCTGAGTTATCCATATGTTACTAAAATAAAAAGTTTTAAAAAATGTATATCAGCATGAAAAAAGAGAGAGAGAAAGGTCAGTACTATTTTTACAGACAATAACTGATGCTTAAAAAAAGGTTATAATTGTCAGGTTGTATGATTAAAATATATTGCAGAAGTAGTTTTCTTTTTATTACCTATTTTTATAATGTGCTTAAATTTTAATTTGATAATTATGTGAGCCACATTTTCTTGGTTCATATCCTGGCTTGTTTCTATGCCTGTGTTTCCTCATTGGTAAAAATGGTTGTTATAAGAATTAAATGACATACTGTATGTCATGCTTAGAACAGAGTCTGGCACACGTTAAGCCCTCGATTAATATTGTTATTGGAAGGAGTCTGTTTTTTACATGGCAGTGTACATAATTTGGAAGGGTATCAAATGACGAGTTCACTATTTTCCAAATGAAACTTCTAAGTCTTGCAAAGCATTTCGACACATTTTTTTTTGGGGGGTGCGGATTCTATTCGCATGTGTGTGTATGTGTATACTATTGAGAGTTGCTTTCCTTTTTATAAAGTCTTCTGACTTGGAAATACTTATTCAGTTTTACATCAAATGCTGTCCTAAACTCTTTATCTTCAAAGGGTTTAATTTTTTAAATAAAAAAAAAACAATTAATTGAGCCACCACTAAATGGGAGAGACTCCAGTTGCTGGGAATCTAGTGTGGGAAAGAGCCATGTGCAGGGGTATAGAGCGGTAAGAAGTGACTTCATGAGGGGACGCAGAGTGTTGTGGGAGCACAAGACACTGAAGTTGGTGCTCATGGCAGCAAAGTGAGATGGCTCTCTGGAGGAACTTCCGTGTAATCTGGGCTTGCAGATTGAGGGGAATTTCAGTCATTTAAGATGGAGTGAGAGGACATTCAACTGGGCAGAAGGAGGTGCAAATATGAAAAGGTCTGAAGCAGTGGAAGTTGGAGAAAGGTTGAGTAGTCAGGGGCATTAAGCATAAGGTGGGACAGAGGGATGTCAGATAACAAAGTACTACAAAAATAGTGTTTTCCGCATAATTTAAAGACATGATATAAAACTTTTCTTATGCTATATTCATTTCCAGAAACAATGGCATTTTGCAGTCCAAGCATCAAAAATAAGCATCCCTTTTTGTCTTCAAAATTTTATTATGATATACTGAAGTACAATGAGAGATTTAAATAGATCCTGGGGAAAAGACAGGAAATTCATGTTCACATATAATTAGGCATCAGTGGTTTGCTGTTTGGGGTTCTGTGGCTATCAAAAAGTGGGGGAGGAAATAGAAATACTGAAATAAGAATTAAGATTGTAATGCTCAAATCAACAAATTAGTAACATCAGTTCAATTGTCTCCCAAAATACTGGGTGACACCTTTCTCAACTCGAAATCAACATTTGGAATCTAATCTAGAGAAATGTGTTTATATCTGTTTAACTTTCAAGGCCTGGCATATATAAGGATGTAAATGAGCTTATGAGCAAGAAATACAAGGAAGGAGCACAGATGTTTGAAGGTGGTATTTATTTACAGTTAGGATTTTCTGTCCATGCATATTTATTAACAGAGAAAGATATTCACAGAATACTGCTAAATGGAAAACCTGGTTACAAAACAATGTGGAGGCAGCCATTTAAAAATACATATATGCATGAAAATTGTATGTGTATGTGGAAAAGAAGGTACTAACGTACCCCAGTGGAGAGTAAGCATAGCAGCTAAGGAAAATTTCTTGATGAGAGATAAACCATATCTGTTTTGCCTCATCAGAAACACCTTGCACAATGGCTGGCACAATGTTTATAACCAACAATTACAATGAAAAAATGATTAAGTGCCTAGAAGTGGAATTCCTGATGATTTTCATTAGCATTCCTCACTTTATTTGTATATTTTTGCTCATTTCTCCTACAACAAATCTGTATTGCCTGATAAATGAAAATAAAATTAAATTAAAATAATTTCTTCTAATTTAATTTAAAGTTTAGATATTTACAATCTAGAAAAGGACCAGATAGACAGCTGTGTTCCTCATTGCATGAATTTCTTTATGCCTGATAGCACAGATATGGAAACAGGGTGGGAATTAGCTATTCAATAGCCCTTACCAAGAGAGGTAGTATGGATCTAGCAATAATGAATTGAAAGAATATGAAAACTAGTAGATAGAAGTTTGTGGCAGTTTGATATTGTTTATGAATTCCAAAAATAGATATTGGATTAAGTTTGTAAACTGGTCTGTACCTGGGCATGATTAAATTTTGATTAGGGCTTTGATTGGGCCATGTCAGTAAGATGTTGAGAAAACTACACAGCAGAGAAGAGAATTAGAGGTTTGAGCTGGAGCCTGGGAAGGAAGCACACAGAGGAGCAGAGCAGCTGAGCGCAGAGAGAATTGAATCCTGGAGAGAAACACAGAGCCAGTCGCCTGATAGTCTATAGCTGGCCTTGTAGAGAGAGCACAGCAGCTGAGCCCAGAGAGAAACAAGCCCCGGGAAGAGAGGAACCTAGGAAGCCTAAACTCTTGGCAGACGTTGGCAGCCATCTTGCTCCGACACATGGCAACAGGCTTTGGTGAGGGAAGTAACTTATGCTTTATGGCCTGGTTACTGTAAGCTTCTACCTTAAATAAATACCCTTTATAAAAGCCAACAGATTTCTGGTATTTTGCATCAGCACCCCTTTTGGCTGACTAATACAAGGTTGAAGAGTAAGTACATTTAATGGAGGTTGAAGAATAAATACATGAAAGACAGACGCTCTCCTCCAGTTAATCAGCTGCTCGACCTTTAATTAAACATGTTGTCTGCCATGTCAGAAATGGTCAGAGCATTCAGGAATTCTATGAGGAAAGAGACTAGCTATGTTTTATTCAGGGCTAAATCCATATCACCTAACACATCGGTTGGGACATTTTTAAATGAATGCATTTATGCAATGTTGAATGAATGAGAAACTTCTGCTAGCAAAGATTGTTGCTCTTCCAAAGACATAAAAGTAAAAATGGGGGATGAGGATTGAGAGGGATATTAGTTAACTACCCTCCCCCACCCTCCCGTTTCCTTCTCAAACTGTGACAGGGATACAACACAATAAGATAAAAGTCCATTGTTAAGTATGGGTGGGGGGTGTCTGTTTGTGTATGTATATCTCGAATAAGATGGTAGATAAATAATTTCAGTTGTACTCATAAAGTACCCACAGTGCATGCACATAAGTGATCAGAAGAGTAGTTGTTGATGTTTATGTATTGACAATTCTAATAACACATAATGATTAAAAATAAATTACTAGCTTCTTCCTTCTTTAGGGGCTTCTTAGACTAAAATAGATGTTGTGAGTCTAATAAAGTGGTATGTTTCTCCTATTCATACTTTAATTCCCAAGCATTAATTCTTTGGATTTTAACAAACAAATCAAACACATAGACAAAAATTCTTATGAGTCAAATTAGGGAATTTGGAAGACCTGATATCAGAGTGGCAGCAGACAACAAAGACGACACAGTTGGAATAAAGGATCTGAAGTGGGTGAGAAAAGGTTGGAGGATGGCAAATGATGATATGTTTAGTCAACTCAAGTGGACCCTGTGTATGTAAATATTAAAAGAAGGGCAAGTAAAAACTAGTGGAACTCAGTGTGCTTGAGACATAAGGCTAAATAAAGGAGGACTCCATTGGCACCAAGAATGCTTTTGTGATTTACTGCTATATACCCAGTGCATAGCACAGTGCCTGAACCATAGTGGGTGCTTAATAATTGCTGTGTGAATGAATGAATGAGCAAGAAACAAGAAGATAAGCTGAGGTTTTCTGGATCGTAGAAGAAACTGTGTCAGGATGTTGGGAAGCTGGTTTTTGAAAGAAAGGACAGGACATATTAAAGTGGCTGATATTTCTGGCAGTCCGGACCTGAGGTGATCAAGGCCAAGAAAAGACTCTCATAATAGGGATAAAATGAAAGAGGCCATTCTACATGTGTAGAATGAATAAATAAGAAATTATCATTGAGAATAAGTATAAAGGATATCTGTGCCATCCTTCTAACTGCATGCAGGGACATGAAATATATGCGGCAATAAAGATCTGGGAATTTAGAGGAGAGCATAAAGTGGAAGGTTATCTGATTTTGCAATGCTATGTTTTAAGGGATGATGGTGTTGAAGTAGCCTGTATGTGAGGCAGAAGCAGCACAGATATGTGACTCATTAATAGTAGCTGGACACCAGCAGATGGTAATGGAAACCGTAAGAACAGATGATCATTTAATGGTGTAAATATAGAGGGCAGGCTCATGAGACAGCAGGAAAAGGATATGCTGTAAACCGTAATTTAAAAGATAGAAGGAGAAGATTCAAAGGACTTTTATGTTGAACCCAGGGGAATTACCAGAAGAAATGACCCATAGAACTACAAGTATCTCACAGTTAAACAAAATTGAAATTTTAATTTTTGTTTTGTCAAGACAGCGCTATGACCTAGAGAAAGTATACGCTAATAGAAGCAAAACTGCTATCATAGACTACAAAATCTTAAAAGAGAGCAATGAACCAAAGTATGTTTTCTCCCTGACTTGCTATAAGCTGTTTCCAAGTGAAAGATTGATCAATAAACATATTGTAACTGTGCAGCCTCTATCTCACTATTGAACTTTTTAGGTAATTATTTCTTTTAATACATGTGAAAAAGCTATTAAAATCTGCATTTTTCTAATTTAGTACTCTGTTCTATGAAGGACACGTCTATAAACAGAAAAGATATATTGGCTTATAAATACACAATAGTGATAAGGCTAAGCTAACACAGAGCAATTTCCCATCAAAATAATAAGCTTACCTAGGATACTTGGAGATCTGTACTGGTCTTTATCGCAGGAATAATAGATTTTCTGCACTTAGTTATGTTGATTCAACATGTGTGAATGTGTAAAACAACATTATGTGTGTGAAGGAAAATTATTACAATACAATGTCTCAAATTAATTTGTATTCTTTATATATTTGTAACAAAGTTATTTTAGTACTTGAATGCTTTATATAAAATTATGTATTATTAAGCGATTCAAGATTTCACTGATTTAGGAGGTAATTGTTGAGATTTAATGTGTGTATGAATTATCCAGGTTCCTTTGGAGTTTGTAAGTATAGTTTCTTGGACACTTTTTGATGTGGTAGCACTGTTGCTGCAGGTAAAATGAGCGTAAAAGTGGGTGACAAATAATATCCTTCGATTATACATGCACTGGTCTGGCAAGTTAAATATAACCAGAAGGAAGACTTTTAAAAATAAATTCTGGATGTGTACTTCTCTAGATAAATCAATCAATAATAAAAATCATTTTTGCTTCAGATGGTATATTTAGAATAAAAGCTACGTTGAATGCATGTGTTAAGGTGACACTTTATATACCAAGAAATTTTCCAGACCATAAGTAATGGCCAGATGATAGCAAATAAAAGGCCATCTTGAAATCTCCACTCTCGATGAAGGAGATATTGTGGCTTGGCCTGTGCGATTTTCTCGTGTAATCTTTGAACAACATTGTGAAACCTATTTTATGCCCTCCACTGTGTTGGGCAACCTTGTAGGTTTTCTTAAACGATTTTGCATCCAGTCTTTGGATACATGGGGGACTATTGTGCAAGAGGCATCCCAAATCGAGGTTACCAGATGTTTTACCCCTACAGTAAATCAGAGTACAAGGATAATTTGAATATTCTGCATATATTTACATATTGGTGTCAAACGTTCCTAACTCCAATTATGTAAAATAAAATTAATTACTGCAGCCTTCCAAAAAGCCCGTTATTCAAACCCAATATTCAGGGCATGACAACCTTCAAATACCTAGCAAATCTTAAAGTCAGCTTGATTTCACCTGCGAATAGAAGGGCTAGGTAGAGCCACCTACCAGGATAAGAACATAGAGACAGACACTCGAAAATGAGGAGACACATTCAAAGTTGCTTTGCCCTGAGCTTCTGTGTTTCATTGTTTTTCCCCAATGAAAATTGCAATTGTACCTACTTAAACATCCTGCACACTCCTACACATATGCAAACACATTCTTGTTCTTACTGGGTGCTGGTGCGGACTGAGTGAACTTCTTGTACTTGGTTAAGTTTCTTACTCTAGTTCTATGAAGCAGCAGAGAAAGAGTACACCTTCTTGGTGTTAAAACTATTATGTTTTCCCAGCTCTACATTTCCACAGTTGTGTGCTCTCTGGAAGAGCCCCTTTCTTTCCTCTAGCTGCCTTTAGAACTTCTAATAAGTCCTCAGAAGCAGCATGGTCAACGATAAACAGCTTAGGCTTTGCAGCCAGACAGAGCTTGTTTTAAATTTCAAGTTTGCTTAGGTGGATGTGGTAAAGTTGTTGCTGGGATTTCTTGTGCATCCATAAAAAGGTGAAATATTTCCTCCCCAAGAACTGTTGTAAAGCTTAACTATCATTGCTATGTGGCAAAAACCTAGTATATAACCAAAAAATGTATTCACTCCTCACTTTCCTTTAAGCCTCAATCCAGGTGTTAATCAAGTGATAAGTCTCCCTGTGGACCCAGGGGTAATAAGGTACCTCCTCCACCTGCCCTTGTCTCATCTCACATTATATTGCACTTACTTGCTATGAGTGTCCTGAGGGCCTAACATTTTATAGGCCCTCCTTCAATGGCTACTGAATTGTGGAAGGCAAAATACACAGCATGATGTATATAACTCAAAATTGCGAAAACTTAAACCACAAGCAGGCCTCTCCTCTCTCTCTGCAAAGTAGTTTGACGGGGGAATTTACTTCAGGGTAGCTAGACGTATTGAGATAATTACAGCATTCATTAAAAGATTGGAGGAGGCTGTGCCCTATTCTCTCTGGACCCCGTCCTTTTAGCAGGACTAAAATTGAGAAATCAGCTTGGAATTATCATTGGAAGTGAGAGATGTCTGTAAGCGCCAAGTTAAATTAACCCAGGGGAAAACCCTGGGGAAGCTCTGAGTATTTCTTCTGAATTATTCAGGCAGTACACTGGCATGGACCACCTTTAAGTGGATACAGCTCTTGATATATGTACATATATTTTAAAAATTCCTACTAATATGTGTACCCTAAGAAGCAAAGCTATTTTACTCTAGCTGGTCTTGACTAGTGGTATCTAAACTGAGATGCAAACTGCTTATAAGGTACACAAATTGATCTACTGGGTTGGGAGGAAAAAAATTAAAGCTTGTATTTATATTAATTTTTACCTCATTCATTAAAAATTTCTATTTGCGTGTGTTTTATTATGAGCAATATAGTAGAACCTGTGTCTAATCTAATCTATAAATGCATAAACGTCTATGGGAGACTCCATGTTTGTTTGTTGATAAGGGTAAAGATGGTTTGAGTGACTAATATAACTTTCTCTTTTCTTTCATAGACTGCTGTTTTGTACTTGCTAACCAAAGCTAATTTCAGCATGCTCAAAAGAAAGCAGAGTTCCAGGGTGGAAGCCCAGCCGGTTACTGACTTTGGTCCTGATGAATCTCTCTCAGACAACGCTGACATACTCTGGATTAACAAACCAGTAAGCTTCTTTTTTGCATTATGAAGAAGCATCTTTTGATATAAGGGAATTTTTTTTTTTTTCAGTCATTAAAACTTTAATCAGAAGGAATGAACCAGAAGGCATGAGTGTAGGGGACATAGTCTTTAACACTTCTCATGTAAACCCAAACCTCAAAGAGATTCCTTTTGTGGAGTAAAAAGGCAGTTTTTTCTGAGTTGCGAAGATTATTTCCCCCTCCCTGTATTTTCTGTATTCCCCCATTCAATCTTGGCTGCTACAACCAGACAGACAGAAAGCGCGAGGACCTTTTTCTTGCATCTGTAGTGGAAACCTTAGCAGCAGACATCAACTGCTCCAGGTCTGTCAGAGATGCATAGGGAATTTTTATTAATATAATTCATGTACCCTTGGCTTTGAAATGTCTCCTTGAGCTACAGCAGAGTAAGATGAGTCTTGGGGTCTGCAAGTTGAGAACAATTCAAATGAAAATGAGGTGTCACTGTGCCTTACATGGGGACATAAGCGAGAGCTACTCTCGTTCCCGCCCCTCCCCCATCAGCAAAGGATGTCCTCAGAGTCACATGGTGGGTAAGAGATAATACTACTTCTCAGGCTGTTCTGAAGCTGGAGTTCAAGATGAGCAACCTATTCTTAACAATCATCTTTTACTCAGTTTGCAACATGCATGAATCTGTGAGAAGATAATCAAATGTTAAGAAATTAAAGGTCTTTTATGAGATACATAAAAGTAAAGGTTAATGAGTGAGTGGATAGTGTCTGTGAAGAACTTTGTGACTTTCTCTGCCTAATTAAGTTGATGAGGTATCTTTGTATACTAGACAGTATAGCAACCAGAACTAAGCCGCCATGGCATGTTAGAGGATCTTAGAAAAGCAGCCCTACAATATAAAGTAGGATCAAGTTAATTATTAAACTTACAGTGGATGCCGAGGTAATGAAATGACAGGAACTGCTACCTCTCTCATTGTCTTTCCCCAATTATGATAAAAACCATCTGCTTCATCTCCTTGCCCTTCCCAAGTCTTTTATCTTTGCATCTGCCCTCTAGACTACTTCCCCAGCCTGCTCAGATTTCCTTCTACAACTCAGATTTTCTCACATTAGTCTTCTGCTATACAATCAATGAAACATCCCTATTGCCTACATTTTAGCATTAAATGTGCTAGTATTGCATTCAAGGCTCTTTATTCTCTACATCTACCCTGTCCAGTGACTGCCCCCTTTATTATATCAATACGTTCTATACTTGAGCCTCATCAGGTGACTTCTTGTTCCTTCAAGATCTCTAGCTTGTCTACTTTTGATCTTTTGTTTGATCTGTTTCCTTGTCTGGAAATCCCTTTTCCAGCACCTCTGATGAGTCAAGCCCTCTTCTTCCAATAAGACCAGCTTATATGTCACCCCTGCCCCAAACTTATTCTGGAAGGTCTGTATTTCACCCTTCCCCACCACAGACAGAACAAACCTTTCCTCTCTATAGCAACTATTCTATTTTAAATTTGCCTATAAATATATATATGTATATATATACACACACACATACACATGTGCATGCATATGTTTTGTTTGCTAGACTGAGAAATAGTTATCGTCAGAAATGTGTTTCCACATTTATATCCTCAGAGCCCAACATAATTTCTGACACATAGTAGGCCTTCATTCATGTATAGAGAATAGAATGATTTAGAAAATAAAGCAATAACTTTTCTTAGTGTTCACCAAATACCTAGCTTTCTGAGAACTTCTGAAGCAAACGCTACTCTAGAGGAGACATACTCTAGTATGTCTGTGGGACACATACTAAAATAGTAACACTGAGATTTTTAATTCTTTCTTCAAATTTTAAAATTCAGATTTGTTGTGGAAGAACCCATCCTTTGAAACTCTTTTATGTAATTAGATCCTTTATGTTGGAGGTCCAGATGGGGCTAAATTCATACATTGATGTTTTCTGAAGCACTTCCAAATTTCATGAAAAGAACATCAACTCTTAAAATCAATTGAATTTCCAGTGACTTATGTGGTATGAAATTAGCAGAATTATTTCTACATGCAAATATTATAAATGTCAGATAAATATTATAACCTGCTCACCAGCTTGTAAGAATGTCTTTTCTATTTTTTATATTGATGCTTAATGTTTTTTATAGCTGCAGAGTCCATTTCCATCTTCAAAAAATATTACAACATCCATTTTCAGGGGAAGCATAAGAAGTAATATGACTACATAGGCATCCAGAATAAGTAATAAATAAAATATTTAAATTATGTTTAAGAATTGAGTAGTGTTTCACTGTGCTGGAATAATTAACTAATAATATTAATTGTGTGGGTTTAGCATGTAGATACAAGTAAGTATTTTCTTTATCCCAGCTATTTGTTTTCATAATAAAATACTATATGTAAATAATTATATTTCCTACATACATACAAATGTATAAAACCACACTTATCTTTTAAATTCCTACTTCTTTATATTGGAGTTATGGAAAATCTTCAGACAGCTGGTATGCAGCTAGGATTGCACAGAAATGTCTAGTAAATTTTAAAACAATGTCTGGACTTAATTTGGATAAAATATGTTTTTCCAAAATAAAGGTGAAAGCCCATTTATTATCTTTTTAACATATAAGATGAGGTAAGATTTTAAAACTATATTTAATACAAGATATTACATGTAAGTTACAAATAGAAAGAAACCCCTACATATGGAAGTCCTATATATCAATCCATTTAAAAATCACTCATGATCTTCTGGGATAGGCCATTGTACATATAGATATGGAAGAAGTTACGGTAAATATAATGTGGTCCCCAATTCTAAGTGCTCATAGAGCATTTTTAAAAAGTATGAAAAAATAAGAGCAAATCAAGTTTCTACAGGAATGTACTAATACATATCATAATTGAATCCTTCTCTTCTAACATATGTCCTGATGCACTGGAAGGTATTAGAGGCTTCGGGGTAGCCTGACCAGGTTCAAATCTAGGCTTTGACCTTATTCATGCATGAACATGGAAAGGTCCCTTAACCTTTATGAATCTCAATGTATTTATGTGAAAAATAGTTTGCTTTGAAAATGTGAAAATATTTAGTACATTACACGCCCTTAACAAATGTTCACTCCTTCGTCCTTACCTCTATATTAAAAAAATATTTTAATCTCAGTATTATAATGTTTTCCAAATAGCGTGGCTCACCATGTAAGCTCAGGATATGATTTTATGGAGTCAAATAATAATGCGGAACTATTGTTGCAGTGGGTTCACTCGTTGCTGCGCATCTGCGCCATCATCAGCGTCATTTCTGTTTGTATGAATACGCCAATGACGTTTGAACACTATCCTCCTCTTCAGTATTTGACCTTTACTTTGGATACTTTACTGATGTTTCTCTACACGGCAGAGATGATAGCAAAAATGCACATCCGTGGTATTGTCAAGGTAAGCATTTCCATGTTATTTAAACTAATAATCAAAAGGCACTGAAAAGCTTAATCAGTTTAATAATAATATTTTCATATTGATTTCAGTAAAACAAAACATCTCTTGATTTTGTCCCTATTGAAGTCCTTTAAAAAAAAAAAAAAGGCTGGACTCCAGATATTGGCCAAAGTATGATGCTTAAGAACATTATATAACACTAATAAATTACATAAGGCACACAGTCCTGGAATATGAGGGATGGAGCCAGATGGCCAGATTTCTGCCTGCTTTGTGAGGGCCAGGGCAGTGTCTTTCTGTCATCTGAGGAAGAGCCCATGACCTGACATAGCACCTGGCCCAGGGGAGGAATTTTATTATTTATTTATAGAGTGCATGATAAAGTAAGAAAGAGGAAATATTCAGCAGATTGTCAGTAATTTGAAGATTTTAAAGATATAAAGGGATAAAAATAAAGGTCATGAGATTGAAAAGAATTCCTGGACTATAAGAAAAGGGCAATCTAACATGAAATTGGCACCACTGGAAGTCTAAAAAAAAAAAGAAAGCAAGCATGTCACAGGTTATCACGTCCTTCTGTAGCAATAACCTTCATAGCATTAAAAAATATGTAATGGATGCAATACCTAAAGTATTTCAAAATGTATATTTAGAGAAACAGTGGTATGTTAAAGCAACAGGATGGGCTTTAGGGTCTGACAAATGATAGGTTTGACACAAATCCTGGATAGTTAATTCACTAATGGTAATTGTATCAGTATCTCAAGTTAGGTACCTTTTGTGGTAAGGTGCCTCATTCTGTACCAGGATTTTGAAAATTGCATGGGGTGATGTATAACAGTTCATTTTCAGTGATTTCATTTGTTTTCCTTCATTCATTATGTGCTGTTCTTTTAAAAGTGTGAGCACAGACAAAATGTGTTCATTTTTATTTAATTTTATTTAAAATAAATGTTTTTCCCCCATCCTATTATTTAGATATCATTTCTGTGTTTTCCTATTTCAATTATGTTGTGCTTTTATAATTTTTTTCTTAATTTCTTTTGGATAATTTGCACTATTCCACTTCAATTTTCATCTGCTTTGTGTGTTTATTTTTTGCATCTCCTCTTTATATGTTTGTACATTAATGGTTGATTTTATCTATAGTATATCTATGAGAGTTTGAGCAAAATCCTTTTGTTTCCTTGCCCTTGTTGATCTTATAAAATGGGAGGTTCTCCTGCAATATGGATTGAGTAGCTTTTACCCTCAGTTTGAAGGTCACCTTCCCTGTTGTTATCATGAAGAATTAAAAATATATATAGCTTCTCCGTGTAGCTTTTTTTCTCCGTTCTGATTTATGTGTCATCTGGACTGCTTTTCTTGTTATCTAACTCTTCCTTAACCTTTGCCCCCAGTGTTCCTGCCCTTCCCAGTTTGGTTTCTAGTCCAGGAAACCTTCTTCAACATGGGTCCATGGGTTTCTGCACATGGGAAAGGAGTTTTTGTTGGGTATACTTGTGAGATAAGGCTGCTCCTGTACCTCGATCTTCCTGCAGTTCCTTGGAAGATGTTCTTGTTGCTGTTGTTTTGATTTTTTTTCATTCACCTGCAATTTGTAGGTAAATCTACAAATTTTGACAGTTGTTCTCAGGTTAACTTTCTGCTATTTCTATTAAGTAATCCACCAAGACTGTTGATAATTTCTGTGTTCTGGAACTCTTGAATCAGTAAGAACTTTTCTATCCCTCTTCCCTACACAACCTCCCCATCCCTGCTCTCTTGAGTGGATCCTGACATTGTCAATAGTTGGGTATTTAATTTGGAGTACCTTGTCATTTAGGTTTTTTCACTATATATTTTTTATTGGAGAAGTTGTGAGCTCACAAGACAATCATGCAGAATGTGCAAAATTCCCATACATCACCTCTCCACAAACACCTTGCATTGTTGTAGAGCATTTGTCACTTAGTTTTATTCAAGGTTATATCCATGGATGTTTTCTCTTTTGCTATCCCATTTGCTGTCTTTTTTGGATATTTGGGGGCATTCAAAAAAAAAAAAAAAAACAAAAAACAAAAAAACCATCAAGTTCTCACCCACACTGAAGTCAACCATTTAACTTTTGTATTAGTTTATATTGCATGTATTTTATGACTATTAGACATAATCACCTTACTGCTAACTCAGGAGAAGAAATTATTATAATGTCAATAGCATTCGTGTTTTTTTGTCATCAAGGAAAGCAAAAATTCTGGCCCTCTTTTTTTTTCAAATCAAGGTTTTTGGAAGGCCTTCTGGGCACATTGGATGGAATTATGGACTGGAATATCAAGCTTAAAAAATACATTCCAGGAACTTCTGCATTCTGTGCAGCAATGATTACAGCAAAGGTCAAAATTGGAATCAGTCCAGCTCATGTACCACTACTGCTGATACTGCTCCAGGTTCTCTCCATCTTTGTCTTCAAATTAGTATTCCAAACACTGGACGTTAGTGTCTAATTGGCCAAGGAACATGAGGATATGGAAAGTAAATCATAGGAGGAGGTGAAGGACACAATTTGATGTATCTGATCAGGGAAGAGATTGAAGGGCAGGAGTGAAGGTAGAAGGGTGCCATACAGATGCATGTGTGAATCCCTCCAGTACCACTCTCAAAGGGTTTGTCACCGCCTGATTTCCCTGCTTTGATGTGAGTGTTCTAGTGGCCTTTAGATAAATAAACTTGAAAGAGCCAGTAAGTCCTTTGGAGTTAGTTATAGCTAGCCACTCTGACTAGCCAGATTCTTCTGACTGCCAGATATTAGTACATAGTTTTGAAAAAAATTTTTGAAGTCTGTGATGTAAACCACAGAAAATGGGAAATTCAGAATTCAAAAGAAGAAATTCAATTTCATATAGAAATTGAACCTGATAAGGAGAACGAAAGTCATAGGAATCTTGATTCACTTACAGAGGAACCAGTAAACTCAAACAATCATCAAAAGCCTGCCTCGGTTCAGTAAGGCCTGGGGCCCAGGAAAATGCAACTTGACTATATAAGATGTGCTCCACAGCCCACTGGGGAAAATGGTGATTAAGGGGTAGGTGTGAGCGCCTACTATGTCCTCAGCCTCTGGATTTCAGGGTAATTCTAAATTTGTCTTCCACAAAGTTGCTAGGCCAGTTATTCTAAGGTTAAGGTTTAGATACACCTAGTTTCAGAAAATTGATGGCTTTCCCAGATGGCCAACTTGGGGAAATTTTGGTCTGGTGAAAATGCTAGAGATTTCTTTTAGGGCATAGGTAACTTTCCTCCCCTGAGCAGGGCACAGCCAAACCCTAGTCTGTGTTCCGCGATGCCACCGGATGGCTTGTGTATGTGTTGGTCACCTGGGTTATGGATATCTCTGTCCATATTTTGGAAGATCCCAGCATTCTGGATGGAGCACTTTGTGATAGAAATAACCAAGAGTGGATTTCTTTAAGTTTCCAACCTGAATGGAACAAATCCATGGCATTTTCCCAGGATAAAACTTTTGTTTCTTAAGTTATTTAATAAATTATGACTTGGACTTCACATCACAAAAATCACAGCAGGCTCCACACAATCTAATGATAAAAAGAACAGAGGCGGATTGAGACATAAATTATAGATTAATTCCACATGACCAAGCACAAATGAACAGAGGTTTCAATAGTTTAAATAGTAGCAGTTGAATCAAGTCATTTAAAAATAACTTGATTTATGGACAAGTTGTTTTCAAAATGCTGTAAATGAGTCACTTCCAGTATTTTCTGAATTCCATCAGCATTTGGATAAATTCAGCATAGTAAATTTAGTAAATTTAGCTATTTACTAAAACCAGAAATGTTTTTCATATTTTCAATTAGCAAGAATTGAAAATCAAAACTTAGCATCAGATATGATTTTCCTGTTTTTCATGTAGGAATAATTACACTTGATACTAATATAAAGCAGATTTGGGTAAAATTGCATTGTAAATATTATCTTGACATAAACAGCACAGCTTCATATCTCATTAAAATTAATATACAGGGTTTAAATTCTGGCTGTGAAGTTTTGGTTAAATATGGTTAAATATGAAGTTTGATAACATAAACCAAGCTTTACATGTTATCAACTCAATGAATTTTTACCATGTCGGTGTTAACAAAAATCATGAAATTATTAATATCATTTTCATACAACATACTTTTGCAAAAATGCATAACATGGACACATATTAAAGCATTAATTGGATTTAAGTCTACTTTCTTGTATTTTAACCTAAATTTTTAATCAGTTTGGTCATCTGTCACATTAAATCTATGCTGCTAATTTACATTTAAGTGGCTTTGAATTTTTTATTTGTAAATTTGTTTTGGTTTTATAGTTGTATGAGAAACATGGACATCTTGCAGGCATTAAATCACAGATAATCAAAACATATCAGTCTATATAGGCCTCTGTGACAAGTTTTTAAAGAGCCTATTATATTACTCAAGTTTGTTACTATGCTCTTCTCAGTTAACTCAACTATAATTTTTTTAACTCTAATTAAGCACCTTTCTGATAAAAATTTTATTTTCATGAAACATTTCCATACTTTTTATGCCTTAATTCATTTGTCCACACTGCAGTTACTGCTCACTCAATTTCTTTCCTCTCTACCAGAATAATTTGCAAGTATATGTTTGTGTTTGTTTACTTCTAGGACTTAAGCCTGCATTTTTCCCACACATGTATAGGTACCTTATAAACATATATGCATACATTTTGTTCTATTTTGAGCATTAGGTTATACTTTTTACGTAAGTTTTCACATTGTTTGGAACAGAGCTGAGAAAATATTAAATATTTAATATGCTTTGGTTTTCAGCTAAAATATTTCTAAGAAACAGTCAGATTTAGTTATTTAAAAAATAAAGCTAGTACTTCATATATCTTCTTGTGGACCAGTATATATACCTTGATGTATGAGTTGTGAGTGATTTTGGGAATCCTGGTCTCTTATTTTTGAAAGTGTTTTCTGTGCATACAATTATATCAATCCATAATAAAATACTTACAGAAACAAATAAGTGTATTGATGCCTATCCATCATACACAGCTCTTTAAAATTATACCTTGCTTGGTTTGGCAATATTATGATATCGTTAAAAATCACATCTAATGCTTAGATCTAATAATACCTATTTTGCACAATTATGTGCAACAAACCAAACCCAGAAGCTTTATTTTATTTTATTTTATTTTTTGTTTATTTTACTGGGAGGTCCCGGGGATCGAACCCAGGTCCTTCCATATGGGAGATGGATGCCCAACCATTTGAGCCACATCCGTCCCCTGGAAAATTTATTTTTAAAAACAAAAGTACTGATTTTTTTTTTTTTTCAGTACTTTCTAGAATTGACCACTAATTTTACGGACTTTGTGGCTTGCCATATATATTCAACTGTGTTTTAAGAGAGAGTTACATTCTTAATCCCAAAAGCACTATTCCCAGATATCCCTTTAATCACTCAGCAGACATCCCTTGAATTCCTATACTGTGCTACTCACTGCCTTAGGAGGAGGAAATACAAACAAAGCAAGCCAGCCCCTGCCCCCAAAGGGTGCCTGGTCCACTTCATGGAACAGATTTGTACAACACATACAAGCACTTCTCATTTAAAATCCAATCTGTTCCTGAATACAAGTTGGATAGCATATTTTCAGAGAGTAGGAGGCTATAGTCCATGAATTTAAATTGAAAAACTAATAATCCCTTATAACCCTTTCCAGAACCCTCAACGAATTTCTCCAAATATCACCAAAACACTCTTTAATACCTACAAAACAGTCCTCCAAGTGTTTTGCATGATAAAAAGCGCTTAACTCCAATTGCTCAATTAGTTGTAGTTAATGAACACTACTAAAGGCAGTGAATAGTGGATGTTTTGTATGCAGTATACAAAAACAGGGAAGCGCTCTTTTGAGTAAATAATATGTTAAATGTACTACCTACCATATTTCATTGAATCTAAGATGCCATCAGTTGTAAGATGCATATTGCTTTACACATCCTTATGAAAGAAAAAATGCTGCTAATTGCATTCTGATTGTAAGATGTAAGATTGTAATTGACGCATTGTTTACAAGATGCCTCCTAACTTCAGAATTGTTAAACTCTGTGGGAAAAAAGTATGTCTTATAATAGTTGAAATATGGGCCTGGATTGGCAGACTCAAGTATTGGGGTCCAGGAAAGGCTAACCTTCAGGGAAAAGGTGGGGAAGAGAAGAGCAGTGACTTGCGATGTGGTTAAATAATGCCAGTATAAAATTTAGCCCCAGTGGAGAACAGAGCCATACCTGCAACGTACACTGCACCTTCTTGCCAGGATTTATGTGCAACAACCTAAAAGTTTCCACTGGTGCACGTGCAGATTCATTCTAGTGGTCCTTCTAGTTCCATATTAATTTAGCGGTAAATATTTTTTTGCAAAAAGAAATAGTGAATATTCGTATAGTGTGACGTTCAGACAGTAAGAGATAGACCTGCAACATTTTGTGAAAGTGCGGTAATAGTGGTCTGTTAAAGGTATGGTGGGGATTTATAAGTGAAAAATTCTGCTTGGGGATATCAGTGGAGTCTCATAAAAAAAGAGAAGAAAGTGATGTTATGTCTTGAAGGCTGAGTAGGTATGTTCTAGGGCAGGGTGGTGACGAATGGAAGCAAGGTATTTCACAAAGAGGCGAAAGGAATATTCTGCAGCACAATGACATGGAAGGGCCTGGCACTTTGGAGAGCACTTAGGAGTCATCCCATTACTACTACCATTGAGGTAGCCCATGGGATGTGAGTGAAGAACATGCTGCATCCTGGAGGCTTTGCTTGCCCCACTGAGCAGTTCAGGCTTCATTCTGCAGTCAGTAAGGGGCATGGAGAATTTACCTGTAAGAGTGACATGATCTGCTTTGTGTTTGAGATGTTCAATGTAGAGGTAAAATGCTTCATGCGCTGCAGGAGAACTGGAAGAGGAAAGTCCTTCAGGCAAGAGATGTCTTTAAAAGTTTTTAAAAGAAGAATGCATTTGTTTTAGGTCTTCACTCTTACATAATGTTCCCCAAGCTTGTAGGTGTCTGCTAATTAATTCCTGCTCCCCAGTGGTTAGTTGCAAATTGCCTCCTCACTAATTCCTGTCCCGAGATACGTTCTAGCTCACCAAATCCCTACAGGCAAAAACAAACCATTTGGATGATATATGTTTGTGTTGTTGCAAAGCATCTTTTGTATTGCCCACTGGAAATTCTTCAGACTGTTCTCAGTTGTCTATTTTTCATATGGCACAAGACCTAGGTAAAAGTGACATACACTCTCTGGCACTATTGAAGTAATGAATAATAATGCTAAAACACAGTGACAAATGGGTCCTGGGAACATACAACAATAAATCATGCGTTCATGAAACTAAACCAGTGCATATCATTTTATAACTGAAAAATACATACACATAAATGTCTCCAGGTAGATGTGTTTGGTTTCTCTTCTTGTTAAATACTTGCATGGCAATTTAAGCTACTCTCTTATACTGTGTAATTGATTGGCAGCCTCCAAATATTTAGCTTTCATAAAAATTGACAGACAGCTCTTGAATATATCATCACCTCAGCCATCAGCGAAATGATTTCTGCCCATAACTCAAGGACTCTCTATCCTCCATTTTCTTGTTGTCGATAAAACAAACAAATCAAAGCCTTTCATTCATATTTGAGGCATTAAAACTCCTCAGACACCACTGGACATTCATGGGTGCTTCAGCCTAGTTTCAGTCTAGTTTCAGTCTAGTTTTGGAGATAGGATAAGGAATAATTTTTTATTTGCAAATAGCATAAATAGGGCATTATAGCAATAGGATTTTATAAAGATCAACACAATTATAAAATGAGGTATAGCCACTTTTAACCAATTATGGTGTGAGGAAGAGATGGTTTGATAAATATGCCAGACACAAAATAAAATTATGATTACTATTGCCTGGTTTCAGCCTGTATTCTATATATTAAAAGGGTATTTTAAAGTCATCAAGCTTGAATGATTATTAATAATGATTTAAATGATATTAATATCAGTTGATATCTGCATTACATTGTAATGCTCAAATTATATAAACATTGTCTTCATTCTTATTTGCCTGGCATGTTCAGCTCTGTTTATTCAACCATCTTGGAAATATCCAAAAGTCATCTACTATACTCATCTACGGTCTTTCCATTATCATGCCGAAAAAGACTGAATTAATAGCTTAAATTAATCTAAATGATATATCTTTTTCTCTTTGCTAGAAGGGAATCTTTTTTAAGAAACAATAGTAGTAGTTTTTTTTTTCCCCTAAAGATTTATTTATTTATTTATTTATTTATTTATTTATTTATTTATTTATTACCCACCTCCTACCCCCTACCCCCTGCCCTGTTGTTTTGCGTGTACTGTCTGCTCTCTATGTCTATTCTCAGTGTGTTCTTCTGTGTCTGCTTGTCTTCTCTTTAGGCTGCACGGGGAACTGATCCTGGGACCTTCCAGAGTGGGAGAGAGATGCTCAATATCTTGCGCCACCTCATAAAGAAATTCCACTTCCATTATCTTTTTTGTTAATTTATTTATCCTCCCTCCTCCCTGCTTGCTGCTTATGCTCGCTGTCTGCTTTCTGTGTCCATTCTCTGCGCTTTCTTCTGCATCTCCTCATCTTCTCTTCTCAACTTCTCTTTAGGAGGTACTGGGAACCGATCCTGGGAACTTTCAACATGGGAGAGAGGCACTCAATCTCTTGAGCCCCCTCAGCTCCCTAATACTTAGTCGTTTTAATGAATGGGTAGATGAAAGGAGGCATTCCTTAAGTATATTAATTGACTCCTTACTGTATGTGTTGTAATCTCTAGAAGCTCTCTAATACATGATCTGTGTGCTTCTCTAATAATCCATTTAATATCTGTTATATGTCACACACTGTCACATAGTTATTTAACATCTCTCTCTATATGTCACACACTAAGTATGGAATAACACCCTAAATTGTCTAGTTTAAAGTCTCAAGATATCACTAATTTAGATTAGAATAATTTAAAACATTTAAAATAAGAGATTGACTTTTGTTTTTTAATATAACAACAAAGAATACATTCAGAGAAGATTTAAATAAGAAACCCAAATAAGAGCTGATAAATTGGAGAGACTAAAATATATATTCATGAAATACCAGATTACAAAGGAAAGGAATATTCTGTAAGTAACGCAATACTGCACATGGTTTATACGTATGAGTTAAGGCAGTGACCACAGAAGGCTCAAATGTGGTAAACAGATAGAAGGCTGGAAGAAAAAGTTAGCACAGACATGAGAGAATTTTTCAGGAAGAAAGAAAAGCATGAAGAACAATGAACATTGAAAAGCAAGAGAGAAAAAATGATGGGAAAACTGTGTATACTTGTCATTATATCCAAAGTCACTAGGATTATTGCTTATTAAAGGTTTTCACAAATATTGAATGAGTCTGGGAAACATGAGTCAAAGAATAATATGTAAAACATTTGCTTTGTGTATTATTTCTTGTATTTTGCCAGGAAAATTAAAATAGACTATTACATACCATCTAATGTGTGATGGGTAAATGCCACTATGAATTTCTGAAAAGTCTAAATCAGAAAATGATACAATGAAAATTACTTCCTAATTCAAAATGAATTTTCTATGTAATTAAGCATAAGTTTTGATAAGTCAGTTTTCAAACATATGAGGTCATTTGAATGAGAATATTTTTGTATGCTTTTATTTTATTCGGGTTCACTACTGGAAAGTCTAAAACTGTTTAAAATAATCCATCTTTTTATGTAGTTTAAAATATACTGTAGATCTGCAATACAACATCAGTTTGCCCGGCAAATTTACATGGTAAATAAGACACAAAAATTCAGTCAAATCAAATATCAAAGTTTTTGATAGCTTTACATTCTGAATTTGTGAGATGTAATTTTTAAAATTCAACTTTATTTGTGGCAACTGATGAAGTGATTTTTGTTAAAGCAAAAATGTTGACCTTTTAAAAAATGTAATTTTGAAAGTCTATTTTAAAAATTTTAACACATGAACATGAGTCAAAATTCAAAAGACATGTATGAGTATACTGTAAAAAGTATGTTTCTCTACCACCCTTGGTTCTTGGCCACCCAGTTCCCCTCCTGGGGAAATATCACTGTTTAGCCTCACATTTTACAATTTAAATGAGTTCAAATATAACGAGACGCTCTCATCCTGTATCTTATTGAATTTAATTCATTATTAAAGTAAATTATGGGCAATAACAGAAGCTAATTATAGTGACATAACATATAACATTTTTTTTAATAACAGAAAAAAAATACTGATTTGGAAGAATGCCATATAAACTTATCCTATTTGGGTGCCTGTGTATTCAATGATCTATAATTATTCTTTTCCTAACACTTGCTTAATAATTGTTCCCACTTAAAAATAGTTTTTGATGAACTCCATGAACATCTCAATTTTCATTTTTGTAATTCTTTCCAATTTTCAACTGTCATGACTATGACTTGGTACAGGTGATATTTTTCTACTTTTTGTTGATAGAATATACAAGTAAATAACACATTTGTTCAATAAAGTAAACTTGAATATATATTCTTTTATTTGTCTTCTAAACACTTAACACAACATACTATGTATTTTACACTTCGTAGTTCATTGAGAATGTAAGGGACATAAGGGCAGGAGCTTTTGTTTTGTTCGCTGCTGTGTCCTTAGTGCCTTGAACACTGCCTAGAGCTTGAGTGGTGCTCTGTGCACTAGTGAATGGATGGATGGATGAAAGAACAACTGAGTGGATTTACTTTATATATTAAGCAATTTGAAGGACACCTCGAAGCACAGTTTAATTTGTATCCATTATTTTTGGAATGTTAATCAAAATTATGTTCAGAGAAAATTCAATTTTAAATTGGCTGTATTATCTATGTTTGGATTAAAATTAATGTAATTAATCTGATACAAATATTTAGTATGATGAAAATATTATACAAAGCAAATATGATGCTTCTAGTAAATGATGTTTTGTGAGGTTCTGAAGACAACTCTCACATCCTTAAAGTATTTGTTCTATATTATATACACAAACACGAATACATATGTACATGTATGTGTAGACATAACCAGCACTATCCCAAGATGCAATTCTTCTCTTCAACGACTATAATCATTAGATGATAATCATGGCACTTAATTGAACCAGGTCATTGTCCTCTTAGATACACAGACCTTACTCCTCAGTTTGCTTTCATATCTTTTTCATGAATCTTCTCAAATCTGTGAGTCATGAAGTTTGGTTGATTTGTTTGTCACTGTTGAGACTATTTTTTCATTCATTTGAGAATTAGCATCATTTTGTCTAAACTCTCCATAGAATTAATCTTCCTATCTTCTCCAAAATGGTTAGAGCTTTCTTATAAGCTATTTTGCCTATGTATTAGTTTGTGTTTTTCTACACAAATTTATATGTGTGTGTATGTGTATTTGTGTGTTTCACGATGGCTTGCTTATTTGTTACTAAGGTTGGAAAGTTCTGGAAATTATTTTATTTCTTTAAATATCTTTCAACTTAAATTACCATTTTATTAAAATCTTGGCATTCTGTTCCTACTTTTATTTTCTTAGCATGTTCTATCAGCAGTAGTGATGATATATGTGACTGAATTCAGAACTACATAAGTAACTATAGAACTAGTCACTTAATGAGGTAGTCCTGAAGAAGCAAAGGCTTTTATTAATATACATAAAATTTCCAATCCCGACCACATTGAGTTTAGGCTTAAAAAAAAAAAAAAAAAAGAAGCAGCATTATAAGTGTTGACAAGAACATAGAGAAATGGAACACTCATTTATTGCTAGAGGAAATGTAAAATGGTACGGCTGCTGTGGAAAATAGTTTGGCATTTCCTCAGAAAGTAAAATATAAAATCACCATATGATATGGCAATTCCACTTTTTGGCATATACCCAAAAGGATTGAAGGCAGAGACTTAAAGAAATATTTTCACACTGTTGTTCATAGTGGCTTTATTCACAATTGCCAAAAGATGGGAGCAACCTAAGTGTCTATCAACAGATGAATGGATAAACAAAATGTGGTATATACACACAGTGGAATATTATTCAGTACTTAAATAGAATGAAGTTCTGATATACACAACAATATGGATGAAACTTGAAGACATCACGTAGAGTGGCATAGGCCAAACATGAAAGGACAAATATTGTATGATCTCACTGTGATGAAATAATTAGAATAAGCAAGCTCATAGTGTCAGCATCTAGACTATAAGTTAAAAAGGGATGGGGGAGGGGATAGGGAATGGGAAGTTAAGGCTTCAAATATAGTTTCTATTTTGGATGATGGAAAGTTTTGGTAATGGATGGTGGTGATGATAACAGTGTTGTGAAAATAATTAACAGCACTGAATTATATACTTGAATGTGGTTAAAAGGGAAAACGTTAGGTTGTATATATGGTTCTAGAATAAAAATTTAAAAAGAATATCCATGGAACTGCACAGCACAAACAGTGAACGCTGAGTTAAACCATGGGCTGTAGTTAATAGTACAATTATAAAAACGTTCTTTCATCATTTGTAATAAATGTTCCACCCCAATGCAAGGAGTTAATAATAGGGTGGTATATGGGAATCCTGTATTTTATATGTGATTGCCACAACTTCCTGAATATAAATAAATAAATAAATAAATAAATAAATAAATAAATAAATAAATAAATAAATAA